>RJWM01002085.1:34045-136936 GCA_004363535.1 Dasyprocta punctata | reverse complement strand
TTGAAATACTTCACTCCAAGCTCTTCTTGACTTGAAGGTTTGTGTTGAGAAGTCTGCCGTGATTCTGATAGGCTTTCCTTCATATGTGATCTGTTTCTTTTCTCTGACAGCTTTTAGTATTTTGTTCTTGTGCTGTATATCTGATACCCTTATTATTATATGTCTGGATGAGGATTTATTTTGGTTGTGGTTAATTGGGATTCTGTATGCCTCAGTTACCTGTATTTCAGATTCTCTTCCCATGTTTGGAAAGTTTTCTGATATTATTTCTGTGTCTAGTCTTCGCAGGTCATTAGTATTGATCCCTGCTCTTTCATTTATGCCTATTAATCTTATGTTATTTCTCTCGGCATTGTCTTGAAGCTGTTGAATTGTTGTTTCTTGGTCCCTTACTATTTTTAGGAGATCTTTTCTTTCATCACCATAAGCTCCCATGTTGTCTTCAAGATCTGAGATTCTATCTTCAGTTTCATTCAAGCAGTTTTTCAAATTTTCCATGTAATTTTTCATTTCCTGCATTTCCCTTTCCATCTGTTTCATGCATTCTTTTTGTGTCTTATATTGTTCATTCAAAATATTCATCATTTTCTTAAGTTCTTCTATTTTTTTATCTTGCTCTTCTTTAGATACACACGACTTTTCTTTAATGATAACTGTCACTTCATTTTTTACTTCAGAGATTATTTCTGATTTGAGTTTCTCTATAGCTTCATGGAGCTGTTTCTTTACTGCATTTGCTATCGTTTCAGAAAGTTCATTTGTGTGACTCCCAGTGTCTTGCATTTCAGTACCTCTTAGGCTGGGGGATTGAAAGTGCCTCTTGGTCTTTCATTTTGTCATTTTCTTCTGGGACCTGTGTGGCTCTGTGTCCTGCGAGGCTGGCTGGGCTTTCCCCTGGTGGCTTGTGCTGAGTCACTGGAACACGTAGACCTGGATCCTGTGCACAGCTAGTGAGGGTGCACTCCTGGAGTGTGGTGGTGGAGCCTCCGCCTTACTGGGTGGGGGCCAAGGCCTCCTGGTCCCAGACATCTAGGCGGAGTGTACCACAGAGTGTGGCGCCACCTGGACCCTGAGCCTTCCTGCAAGGAGTTTAGAGCCTCTGGATTGCCAGGCAAGCCTGGGCAAGTCCCATGACTACAGTGCCAGGGCCTTTTTCTTGGCTGGGTGGACCCTCAACCTCTAGGCCCTGCTGCACTGGCTGCTCCACTAAAGAGTGGAGCTTACACATGCCCTGGCTCTGGTGGGCAGAGCCCAAGCTCTCCAAAGCCCTGCACCTCTGCTCGCCAGTCCCTGATGTGCAGCTCTGGCGTCCTGGGTTGGGCTGTGCTGGGCTCAGTACCTCTGTGTCCTGTGGGGCTACCCAGGTGTTCCCCTGGTGAGTTTCGCTTATTCACAGGACTGGGTAGAGCTGGATCCTGTGCGCAGCTAGTGAGGGTGCACTTGAATCTGTAGATTTTAAAGCCCCAGAGTTGGCATTCCTCCACTAATCCTACTGCCTGCTTTGTTAACTATATCCAGCATGAATCTAGCCTCTGACTGCCCTGTCTATCAGTGAGACTAGGGACACATCTTGAACTGGACACTGTCCCCAATGTGTACATCCAGAAAATAACAATGCATTTGAAATCTCATAGAATTTTTTTCTTTCTTTTATGCTTTTTATGCTGTTGTTATTCTTTGGGACTGTGAGCAATGTTTTTGGTTGTGTTGTTCTTCTTCTTTTCTCTTTCTCTTCTTTCCTTACATCTATCTTCATCAGTATCCTGGGGCTTGGGTGCTTCTGCCTTGTAGCTAATATCTTTTTTCTTTTTTTCTCTATTTTTTCTCTTCTCTTTTTAATTGTTCTCCCCTTAATTATTTCTGTCATTATTACTCTGTATGTAATTTCTTTCTTTTTCACCCTTTTTTATTTTATCTTCTATTTCTTGCTAGTTTTTTGCTTTCTTTTACATAATTCTGTAGACATTCTTCTGCTAGATAAGATCTTTTATACCACTTCTCTCTCCTCCCTCTCATATTATAGAGTTCAAGGTTTCAAAGTTTTCTTTTTGCATTTCTCCATTCCCAAACCCTGTATCTTTCACAGTGTAACCATAAACCTTTGTCAATATTTTGACACTTAACTTTGTGAAATTACTGTTGTATTCTTTTATACCATTAGCACAAGTATAGCTGTCACATTTAGTACATATTAGCTATAAGTCGGTACCTGGGTTGCCCTACTGTTTACATCATAATTGCCATTTTTTTCTGTAGGATTTAAGGAGGTACATAATTGTTTTTTATGTTATGAAAATATCTAATTTCTCTTGAGTGATACTACTGTAGTTGATTTGCTTGATATTAATGGGGTCCCTTAATCATTGCTATTTCTCTGTAAACCAAAATTCAGATCACCTTTGTGACACTAGCAATACTAGAGTACATCCCCACAGAACTTGATTGCTGGGCTAGCTACACTGTATTCTCCCTCCCAAAATAACCAAGATGGTCGAATCTTGGGACTGTGACAAATAATTATGCTTAGTCAGACCCAAACTACAACACTGAAAAGCAACTAAAGGGATCTTTATATTACCAACAGTCTTTAGACTATAAGCATCCATAAACCTCAGCACAAAACAAAACAAACAAAAAGAATAGAAACATAACAAGAAAAGGATATAAAACGCCATCCAAAACTTGCAACTTACCCAAAGCTAATGAATGGGGCAACAAGGGGAACAATAGTATAAGCCATGCACCTGAATTACTCAAAAGGATACCAGATGCAGTTAGAAAACATCTAAAAGAAATACTCAACAGGATTACAGAAGATATGATTAAAACAGACAATGGAAGAAATATCTAAAAAAGTTTTAAGAGCTCTATGAAAACACTAATAAAAAGATAAATAAACTAAGAAAAGTGATATAAAACATGAATCAACAGTTTACCAAAGGACTGGAGTCCACAAAAAGATTTCCATCAGATATCCTAGCTATTAAAAGTCATACAGAAAATATGGGCAACAGAACTGACCAATGTGAGGACAGAATTTCAAAACTAGAAAACAATGATGTCTTCAAATACCAACTACTCAAGGACACCATAGCACCAACAAGAGAACAAGAAAAATAGATTCAATAACTGATAGCAGATGCAAAGAAAACTACACATAATTAATGAATAAGTGAAAGATTAGAAGGCAACATAAATTGCATTAAAAAACTTGTTTACAGAAATAATGGCAGAAAACTTCCCAAATAAAAGGACCTAAATATACCTGAAGATAAGTGATGCATATAAAAACTCAAATAGACATGACCAAAAGAAGACCTTTTGGTACTTCATTATACCCAATATTCCAGAAGTTCATTCAAGAGGCAAAAACCATAAAAACTCATTATACCTTGTGTCTAGATGCTCCCCCCAAAACCTCATGCTGTTATAAGTGAGGCTTTTCAGACATGACTGGATCTAGAGTGTGTGATGCTGGGGTCAAGGGTGTGCAATTACTAAAGTAGTCCACTGATTGGTTTGGCAGTGTTCTGGGTGTGGATAATGGGAAGACTCACATTGGATGTGATTGCTACCCGTCCTAAGTATGTGTAGCACAGAAAGAATAAAAGGGAAAGAAAGATGCTGTTGTGGCTGTTGCTTGCTGCTTCACTGTTTTTGCTGTCTTCTGCCTACCATGAACTGTTTCTTTTCTGCAATGCCCCTCTGTCATGCTACCGTCCTTTGGACCCAGTTGTCTATGAACTGAAAACTCTACAAATTGTGTACAACAAAAACAAACTTTCCCCCTTTTACTTTGAGTGTCAGGTATTTTGTCTCAGCAATGAGAAAAGTAGCTAAAACTAAGCTGTTAGAGAAAGGCAATGAGTCAACTGTAAATGCTTAAAGCAGACTTCTCTACACAAACCTTAAAGATAAGGAGGTCATGGACTGAAGCATTTCAAACTCTAAAAAACACAACTTCCAACCCTAGCTTATGTTTTCTGTAAAACTGTCCATTAAAATTGATGGAGAAATAGAGTATTTCCATGAAAAGGAACACTTTGAGAAATTTGTGGGTGACCCAGACACTCATAGTACCCAGCCAAAGTTCACACACTGAGTCGTGCTCACTGAAGGCCTGTACAGTAAAACCTACCTAGAGGTGCAACTTTAGCAATGCAGCTTAAGCACCTCACTCCAAACATGGTAGGGCCCAGCCCAGCATCCCCAACATCAGGGGACCTTTGGGAAGTGGCTCAGATTCTGGCTGGGCCACACCCATTGACCCCAAGTGGCAGGGGAACCTCTTGTGCTGAGTGGCACGAGCTCAAGGCGAGCACAGTGAACTCCAGCTAGCCGTGAAACCTCATCACATCAATTGGAACCTGGTAAGGCCAGCCCAGTGACCCCAAGCAGCCAGGGAGCCTTAGTGTGCTGTGTGGTATGAGCTGAAGGCCTGCAGAGTGTACTCTGTTTAGCTGTTCTGCCTTGGCATGCCACTCAGAACCTCGTAGATTCCCACCCAGCAAACTCAAGCAGCTGGGGAGCTTTGGAGTGCCATGTGAGGTGTGCTGAAGTCCTGCCAGCATACTCCTCCCATTTGAGGGGCCTTCAACTGCAGCTAGGGAACTAGGGAATACAGGAAAATGACAAAATGAAAGACAAAATGCAATCTCAAACATCCAGCCCATTCCAAAGTAGGCTAGGAGATATGGACGTAGAGGAAAGTGTAAGACACACATAAGAAAATTCTGAAATGATAGCAAGAGAAGCAAAGAAACAACTCCACAAAGCTGTAAACGAACTCAGATCAGAAATAATCTCCCAGGTTAAAGAAGAGATGATAAATATAATATAACAAATACTGAACACATATACAGAAGACACAATTTTAAAAAATTGCAAGAAGATGGAAACCTTGTATGAATAATTTCAGAAATAGAAGGCGTGAAACAGATTCAAAAAGATATCCAAGAAATCAAAACTTCCATCAAAAGCTGACAAAACTGCCTCAGTGAATGTGAAGATAGACTTTCAAACCTTGAAGACAAGATTGCAGTGAGTGAACTGTAAAGATCTTTTAAAAATAACAAAGGATCAGGAAATAACAATTCAACAATTACAAGATGATGCAAAGAAAATATATACAATTTATACATGTAAACAAAAAAGATGACAACACAAATAATATCAAAAGACTATTTACAGAAGTGATAGCTAAAAACTTCCCAAACATGGGAAAGGAAACTGACATGCATATAAGTGAAGCATATAGAAATCCAATTAGCTATAACCAAAATAAATCTATACTCAGACATATAATAATCAACATCCCAGTAATTCAACATTAAACATAATATTAAAAGCTGTTAGACAAAAGAGACAGATCACCTATAAAGGAAAGCCCATCAGAATCACAGCAGACTTCTCTCTCTACACACACACACACACACACACACACACACAACAAATGAAGTCAAGAAGAACATGGAATGAAGTATTTCAAATCCCAAAGAAAAATGATTTCCAACCCAGATTGAGGTACACTGCAAAACTGTCATTCAAAATTGATGGAGACCTAAGATACTTCCACAACACAGAACAGCTGAAGAACTTCATGACCACCAAACCAATCCTGTAAAGAATACTGAAAGATATCCTAGATAGACATAAGAACAACGACGACTCCAAGAACACCAGCAGAAAAAAACAACTAAGCAAGGTAAGCCATTAAACAGAGGGGAAAAGCAAAGAACCAACATCAGAAAGATAACATGACAAAAATAAGTCAATATATATGTTATAACCATTAATGTAAATGACCTCAATTCACCAGTTAAAAGAAACAGACCGACAGAATGGATCAATAAACAACATCCAACCATATGCTATATACAAGAAACTGATCTAACCCAAAAGGAAATTCATAGACTGAAAGTCAAAGGATGGAAAACAATACTTCAAGCAACAGAAACACACAAAAAACATGGATAGATATTCTGTTTCCAGACAATGTGAACTTCAAACCAAGAATGATCAAAAGAGATAAAGCAGGTCACTACATACTAGTTAGGGGACAACTTCAAGAGGAAGAGATAACAATCCTAAATATATATGCACCAAATATGGGAGCATCCAGGTATATAAAAATAATAATAAAAATAAAAATAAAATAAGAAATAACACAATTATAACGGGGGACCTTAACACTCCATTGACACAAAGAGACAGATCAACTAGACAGAAAATCAGCAAAGAACAGAACTGTATCAAACTTGTGAAGAAATGGATTCAGTGGACGTGTAGAGAGTGTTCCACCCAACAACATCAGAGTATACATTCTTCTCAACTTCACATGGGACATTCTCTAAAACAGACCATATACAAGCCCATAAAACATGCTTAAGTAAATGCAACAGAATTGAAATTATCCCATGCATATTATCTGATCATAGTGCCATGAAACTAGAAATTAATGACAAAAATACCTGCAAACGCTCCATAAACACATAGAAGTAAAATAATACACTACTAAACAATCAATGGGTCACAGAGGAAATTAAAGAAGAAATTACACAATATCTACCAGCAAACAAAAATACAAATACAAAATACCAGAACCCGTGAGATGCAATGAAAGCAGTGCTCAAAAGGAAATTTATTGTGGTGAATTCCCACACCAGGAAAACAGAATGAACTCGAATAAATAACCTGATGCTACACCTCCAACATCTAGAAAAAGAAGAGTAAGTCAAACCCTAATCCAAAAGAAGGCAGAAAATTATAAAAATTCGAGCAGAAATTAGTGCAATGGAGACTAAGAAAACAATACAAAGGATTAATGAATCAAAGAGTTGATTCTTTGAAATAAATAAAATTGATAAACCTCTAGCCAACCTTATTTAAAAAAGGAAACAACAAACTCAAATTCATGCAATAAGAAATGAAAAGGGTGGAATTAATACAGACCCTGTGGAAATACAGAAGATCATCAATACCTACTTTGAAACTTTTACTCTCATAGGTTCGATAACGCAGAAGAAATGGATCGATTCCTAGAAACCTATAAATTACCAGAGCTGAATCAAGACGATGTAAAACTGCTGAATAACCCAATTTCAGTTAATGAAATTGAAATTGCAATTACAACCTTACCAACAAAGAAAAGCCAGGTCCTGATGTATTCACAGCTGAACTCTACAAGAAATTCAATGAAAAATTAGTGCCAACACTCCTCAAACTCTTCAATGAAATTGGAAGGGAAACAATTCTCCCTGAATCATTCCTGGAAGCAAGTATTACCCTAAAACCAAAACCAGAGAAAGACCCAACCAAAAAAGAGAGCTACAAGCCAATCTCCCTAATGCACATAGAAGCAAAAAGCCTTAATAAAATACTGGCAAACAGAATGCAGCAAGTCATCAAAAAGATTATACACTATGAACAACTGGGATTCATCCCAGAAAAGCAGGGGTGGTTCATCATACGCAAGTCAAAAAAAAAAAAAAACCTCTATATCAATAGAGCCAAGGATAAGAATCACATGATCATTTCAATAGATGCAGAAAAAACTTTCGATAAAGTCCAAGATTCATTCACGATAAGAACCCTACAGAAAATCAGAATAAATAGTCTTTACCTCAACCTGATAAAAACCATCTATGAGAAACCAACAGCCAGTATCATATTAAATGGTCAAAAACTGAAATCTTTCACTCAACATGACAAGGCTGTCCACTATCACCACTCCTATTCAATATAGTGCTAGAAACATTAGCCAGAGTAATTAGACAAGAAAGAGAAATAAAAGGAATAAGGATAGGAAAGGAAGAAGTTAAGTTATCATTATTTGCAGATGACATGATACTCTACATAGAAGACTCCCCAAAATCCATTGAAAGACTTCTAGATATAATAAATAAATTCAGTAATGTAGCTGGTTACAAAATAAACACTCAAAAATCAATAGCATTCCTGTACAAAAACAACAAACTCACTGAAAGAGAAGTCAGATAAATCACACCCTTCACAGTAGCATCCAAAATAATGAAATACTTTGGAATCGATCTAACAAAGGAAATAAAAGATCTATTCAGTGTAAGTTACAGTACTCTGAAAAAAGAAATTGAAGAGAATCTCAGAAAATGGATAGATATTCCTTGCTCATGGATAGGATAGGATTCCCTGTTCATTTTCACAAGCATTGTGAAAATGGCCATTCTTCCAAACTTGTGATACAAATTTATTGTAATTCCAATCAAAATACCATTAGCATATCTCACAGATCTAGAGAAATTATTCATAAAATTCATCTGGAACCAGATGAGACCTGTACTAGTAAAGGTAATTCTGGGTAACAAAGGCAAGGTAGAAGGCATCACAATCCCTGACCTGAAGTTATATTACAAAGTCGCTGTGATAAAATAAGCACAGTACTGGAATAAAAACAGACCTGAAGGTCAATGGAATAGATTAGAAAATACAACCACAACTACAGATACACTTAGCCACCTTATATTTGACAAAGGGGCCAGACAAGTTCACTTGAAGAAAGTTAGCCTCTTTAATAAGTGGTGCTGGAAAAACTGACTTTCCATTTGTGGAAAACTAAAATTAGGCTTGTGCCAATCACCACGTGCTAAACTAAAGTCAAAACAGATTTAAGGTCTAAATATTAAAGCAGAAACACTAAATCAGCTGCAAGATGAAGTTGGTAGAAATCTTGAAGACATAGGGATAGGCAGAGAATTCATGAACAAAAATCAAACTGCATGGGATATTCTTTCCAGAATCAACAACTGGGATCTTGTTTTATTAAAAAGTTTTTGTATGTCAAAAGAAATCTCTAACAGAGTGAAAAGAAAAGCCCACGAGTTGCGAAAAAATCTTAGTCAATTGTCCCTCAGACAAAGGAATTCTCTCTAGGACATATAAAGAATTCTTAAAAAATTAAGCTCCTGAAATTCAAAGACCCAATCCAAAAATGGGCATCTGAGATGAATATACACTTCTCAGCTGAAGAAATACAAATGGCAAATAAATACATGAACAAATGTTCAGCACCAGTGGTCATTAGAGAAATGTAAATTAAAACAACACTGAGATTCCATCTCACTCCAGAAAGAATAGTCAGGAGCAAGAAAACCACCAATAACAAATGCTGGAGGGGCTGTGGGAAGAAAGGAACTCATCTGTACTCTTTGTGGGAATATAGACTGGTAAACCACTGTGGAAATCAGTCTGTAGGTTCCTAAAAATGCTAGGACTGGAATTTGCATTTGACCCAGCTATTCTGCTTCTAGGTATTTTCCCAGAAGAATTGAAAACATCATACCACAGTGATATTTGTGCACTCATGTTTATAGCAGCACAATTTGTAATAGTTAAATCTTGCAAACAACACAATTACCCATCAACCGAGGAATGGATCAAAAAGTTGTGGTATTTTTAAACAATGAAGTATTACTCAGCTATAAATAAGGATCACATTGAGGCTTTTATAGGTAAATGGATTTGACTTGAGATCATACTCATAAGTGAAATAAATCAAACTCACATGTGTAAATACCGTATTGTCTCCCTAGTGTAAGAAACTGAAAGAGGAAATAAGATACAAAATCTTCAGTAAATATTGTTAAAGGACAAGAAACTGCTCAAAGGGAAAAAAATAACTCAGGGAAAAGGAGAAAAGAAGGAAGTGAAAAGAAAAAAATATAAATTCGTGTATATATTCACTTAGGATAGCTGGGATGACTGTACTACTAACTCTTATTAGTTCTTGGAACAGAACAGTTTACATTCCTAGGCTAAGATCAATTTTGCAAGTCTATATCTGGTAATCTGAGTAACTCTTTTGAAGATAACTAAGCAAAATAACAACCTTAGTTAGGTTCCTGCCACCTTGTTGTGAAAGCCTATATTGTGATTGTTTTGTGTTCTTTGTTATTGTTATTTGTCTCTTTTGCTTCTTGTTTTTCTTGTATTTATTTTGGTAGATGTACATGTATAGGCCTATAAATGCCTAGAACTTTCCCTAAAGAATTTACAAGAATTGATTTTATTATGTGTAATGGTATGAACAGCTACTTTGAAGAAAATGAGACATTATGATAGACATTGCTGATTACATATCATCTTGTTTTGAAGGTCAAGAATGCTTTTATTCTTTGTTTTATTTGGTTTTAGTCTGTTTTCTGTTATTTGATTTCAATATGTGTGAATGTATGGACAGCTATTTTGAAGAAAACAAGAGACACTATGGTAGCTATTGTTGCTTTCCTATTATCTGGTTTCAAAGGCCTATAATACTTTCACTCTTTTGATTAGTATTATACTATTTTGTTTTGTTTGTATTTATTGTGTGTGAAGGTATGAACAACTATTTTGAAGAAAATAAGAATCATTATGGTAGGCACTGTTGATCTCCTGTTGTCTTGTTTTGAAGTCCTGTGTTGCTTGCATTGTTCTGTTCTTATCTGCTTTGTTTTGATTGGTTTTGTTTTGTTTTATTCTCTTTAAAATAAAAAAAAGAAATTCATGAGTGCTAAAACAGCATTACAAAATAATTCTCAAGGATATCCTGGAAAGAGTCAATGAAACAAACAGTTCCAATGAGTCAAAGAGAATGAATATTCTTGGAAGGATGAGAAGCAAAAGGGAGAAAATGAGGAAATCAGCAACAGAAAAAATGATCCAATGACTGGAATAAGTCAATATCTCTCAGTAATAATGCTCAATGGGAATGGTCTCAATTCCACAATCAAAAGACACAGATTGGCAGAATGGATCAAGAAATAAAACCCAACAACATGAAGTATACAAGAAAAGCATTTAGTTAAAAAAATACAGATTAAAAATAAAAAGGGGCAAACAATCTTCCATGAAACGAGAATGTGGAAAAAACCAAGAGCTGCTATCCCAATTTCAAAGTGGATTACAAATCAAGACTGATCAGAAGAGACAAATACCACTAAATATATATTAAGGGAACAATTCACCCAGAAGAGTTAAAAATTATAAACACACACACATCAATACCGGTGCACAAAACAAACACTCATGAAATGAGATGAACATCAATACAATTTTAATGGAGAACATCAATACCTTATTGTCACAAATGGACTATCAACTAGACAAAAAACCAGCGAAGAAATATCAGAGTGGAATCAAACCTTCGAGCAAATGGATTTGAACAATATGTACAGTGTGTGCCACCCAAAATGCAGTATAATACATATTCTCTTCAGCAGCACATATCACTTTCCAAAACAGACTACATATTAGCCCACAAAGTAATTTAGTATATGCAAAAGAATTTAAATATCTTTATACATTTTATTTGATCACACTGCAAGGAAACTAGAAATCAATGTACAAACAAATAAATATTAATTCACACCCTCTTGAATAAACGATGGGTCACAGATAAAATTAAAGAAATTAGACTGTATCTACAATCAAACAATATTTCCAGTATGGCATGTCAGAATCTATGGGATGCAATGAAAGCAGTCCTAAAAAGACAATTTAGAGCAGTGAATTTCCACATCAGAAAAAAACAGAATGAGCTCAAATAAATTTTCTAATAATGCACCTCAAGTTCTTAGAAAAACAAGAACAAACTAAAATTAGAGCTGGTATGAGGAATAAAATCATAATGATAAAGGAAAAAAATCAATAGAATTGAAACTAAAAAGACAATACAAAGAATCAACTATTTGAAGAGCTAGTTCTTTGAAAGATTGACCAAAACAGACAAACCCTTAGTCAATCTTACCAAAAAAAGAAAGAAAAGACCCAAGTCCACGCAATTACAAATGAAAAAGGAGAAATCACATAGGATTTAGCCAACATCCAAAATATTATCGGTAATTAATTTGAGAAACTATACTCTAATCAAATGGAAAATATGGGAAAATGTTTAAATTCCTAAATATGTATGAATTAGCAAAGATGAACAAAGTGATATAAAAATTCTGAATCTGCCAGTATCAGTCAGTGAAATTGAAGAACTAATAAAAAAGCTACCAAGTAAGAAAAGCCCATGTTTATATGGATCCACTGCCAAATTCTATAAGAAATTGAGAGATTTACTGCCAATGCTCACAAACTAATGAAATCAAAAGGGAAGCAGTACTCCCAGTCATTCCTGGAAGCAAGTATAACCCTGATTCCAAACCCAACCCAACCAAAAAAAGAGAAGTACGGGCCAATTTCTTTAATGAACCTAAATGTAAAAGCTTTCAAAAAGGTACTGGCAAACAGAATGCAGCAAGTCATCAAAAAGATGACACATCATGAATAAATGGAATTCTTTCCAGGGATGCAGGAATTGTGCAACATATGCAAATCAGTAACTGTAATACACCACATAAACACGAGGAAGGACCAAAAAAGCCCACATGATAAAAAAAAAAACACATGATCATCTCAATAGATTCAGAAAAAGCATTTGACAAAATTCAACATACATTTATTCTTAAAATTCTGAAGAAAAGTCATCTTCTGTTAAAAGTCACCTATGACAAACCAATGGCCAACATCATATTAAATGGATAGAAACTGGAAGGTTTCCCTCTACAATCAGGAACAAGGCAAGGAGGCCTTCTACCATTTCTGTTCAATATAGTTCTCAAAATATTGGCTAGAGTAATTAAACGAGAATGAGAAATAAATTTGATATGGATACAGGGAAAGAAGTAGTTAAATTATTATTTGCAGATGGTATGTTCCTCTACATAGAAAATCCCAAAAACTTCACCAAATGACTCCTAGAACTAATAACCAAATTAAGTAGTGTAGCAGGATACAAAGTGAACTCTCAAACATCAGTAGAATTCATGTACAGCAATATCAAATTCACTGAAAGGAAAATTAAGGAACTGATACCTTTCACAATATCATCAAAAAAAATGAGATATTTAAGACAAACTAATCAGGGAGGTAAAAGACCTTTACACTGAAAACCATAGTGCTCTGAAGAAGATCGAATACAATATCAGAAAATGGAAAGATACTTCCTGTTCCTGGGTAGGCAGAACCAATATAGTAAAATTATCCATACTTCCAAAATTGTTTTATAGATTCACTGTAATCCCAATCCAAATATCAATAGCATTCCTTATACATCTAGTGAAAGCAATCCTAAAATTCATGTGGTTCTAGAAGAGACCTAGAATTGTAAAAATAATTCTGGACAACAATAACAAGGCAGGTGTCATCACAATCCCAGACTTCAAGTTATACTACAAAGCTACTATGATTTTAAAAAAAATAGCACAGTATTGGCAAAGAGGAAAAAGAAAAAGACTTGTGGTTCAATGCAACAGAATAGGAGCTACAGAAACACCTCCAGGCATAATGAACTTCATCTTTCACAAAGGGGCCAAATCCCTCTGCTAGAGGAAAGATAGCCTCTTCAACAAATTGTGCTGGGAATACTGGCTATCCATATGCCAAGAATCGAGCCTAGAACCATGTCTCTCACCATGCACTAAACTTAAATCAAAATAGATGAAAGATCTAAACATTAGAACAAAGAGACTTAATCTGCTGGAATACAAAACAGGTAAAACTCTTAAAGGCATAGGCATAGGCAAAGACTTTCCAAACGAAACCCAGGTTGCACATGAAATGGTACCAAGAATCAACAAATGGAATCATATCAAATTAAAAAAGCTTTTGAGCAGTGAAGGAAACCACCCTCAGTGTGAAGAGACAACCTACAGAATGGGAAAAAAATTTTGCCAGCTATTCCTTGGACAATTAATATCTAAAATGTATAACGATCACACAAAAAATTATATCCTCCAAATTAAAGATTCAACCCAAAAATGGTTATGTGAAATGAATAGATACTTCTCAGATGAAGAAATACAAATGAAGAAGAAATACAAATGACAAACAAATACGTGAAAAAATGTTCAATGTCTCTGGCCACTTGAGAAATGATAATTAAAACAACACTGAGATTCCATCCTACTCCAGAAAAATGGAAACAATCAATAAATCAGTCAATAACAAATAATCATGAGGCTGTGGGGAGAAAGAAACCATTTTCTCCTTGGTGGGACTGCAAACTGATACAACCACTATGGAAATCAGTATGGGGGTTCCTCAAAAAACTAAAAATAGAAATTCTATTTGACCAGTTATTCCCCTTTTAGATATTTTCTGAAAGTGTTAAAGACATTTCACCCCTTAGATGTATGCATACCCGTGTTTATAGGAGCACAATTCATAGTAGCTAAATCTTAGAAAGAATCTATATATGTCCATTAATGGACAGATAAAGAAGATACGGTGTTTATATGTTGAGTCGTTTGTGGAAAAATAGATGCACTTTGAGATCATAATGTTAAGTGAAGTAAATCAGACACACAAACTTAAATATCACATAGGTAAATAAAGTATGAAATAAAAAACAGATGACTAGAAAAAAATAGAGAGACAAAAAGTTATTGTAATCCAGCATGGACAATGTATCTAAAAGTGTATATTTTGTGAGTACCAATTGTGACTTACTACAATTGTCTTACATACTTTATATGTTTTTGGTGTATTAGTCTGGTTTTTAATTTGTATATATGATAATTAACTTTATAAGATCTTATAAGATAAATGAATGAATTTGATGCTGGAAAAATAAAAGAGGAGTGGAGGGAAGGGGGAAAAAGAATTAAAAAGTGTTAAGTGCATGTATCAATTCCCTACAATGAATGTAGTCATTATGTACTGCAAACATGTACTAATAAAAGTTAAAAAGAAAAAAAGACATAAAATAGTAAGGGGCTGGGGAGGGGAGGGAGAAATGAGATGTTAAAAATAGGTATAGAATTTTCAGTTTCACGAGATAAAGAAAAGTCCTGGAGAGCCATGTTAAAATGATATAAATAATATTAACACTAATGAACTGCAAATTTCAAAATGTTAAATTTTGTGTCACATAATTCTAACACAGTTAAAAGTTTCTTTAAAAAAACAAAACGACACAATCCCATAAATCCTCTACAATGGACACAATTCAAAAGATAAGGCTGGGGGTGTAGTTCAGTAACAGAGCACTTGCTTAGCAAGCATGAGGTCCTGGGTTCCACATCTAGCACTGGAAAAACTGACAACATAAAAAATTGGCAATGATATACAGAACTTGAAACTCTCATAACCTGCATACAGGAAAGCAAAATGGAAAAACATTTGATAGTGTTTTATAAAGTTAAATATGCACTATCTTTAACCTAGAATTTCCACTCCTAAGTATTTACTGAAGAAAAACTGAAATATGTGTACATGAAAGCACTTGTGCAAGAATGTTCATAGCACCTGTATTCCCAATACCCAGAATTGCGATCATCTCAAATGCCCTTCTGCAAGAAAATGAATAATTAAATTGAGCTATATTTGTACAACATAATATTAGTCAACAGCAAAAAGGAATGATCCAACTAAACATTCAATAACATGCAAAATCTCATTCTTTATGTTGGATTATTCCACTTGAATGACATTACAGAATAAGAAAATTAAAGTATGATGAGAAAAAATAAAAGAGATGTGGTTGCCTGTGGTTGTGGGAGGCACAGATTTAATAAGAATACTAGGAAACTGTAGAGAAGGTATTGTTCTATATTAGGGGTCTGCAGTCTTTTTCCCTAAAGGTCAAAATAGTAAAAAATTTAGGTTCTGCAGGCCATATAGTTTCTGTTGCAAAGTACACACACACACACACACACACACACACACACACACACACACATATATATATTTTTTATATGACTTAAGGAAATATATGTCTGTAATCCCAGCACTTGGGAGGCTGAGGCAGGAGGATCGCCATGAGTTCGAGGCCAGCCTGGGATGCACACAGAGTTCAGGGCCAGCCTAAAATACTTAGTGAGACCCTCGTCTTTTTTATTGTAATATTAGAGAAATGTTATGAGAATTTCAGTAATTATAAAATAAATAAATAACGTTCACAAAACTAGGGAATTAAAAATGGATTAAAACAGATGAAATAATAATGATAAAACATTCATAATTGTTGAAAGTGAATGTTGAGCATATGCACGTTGTTACATTATTCCATTCATTTTGCATCTATTTTTATTTTAAATAATAGAAAGTTTTTAAAGAAAAACTTCTAAGATACAGCTGGGGCAGTGCTTAAAGGGAAGTTTCTAGCTGTAGATGTCTATATTACAAATATAAACGAAGTTAAAACCAATTATCAAATCTTCAAACTCAAAGAAATAAAAATAGCAACAAATTATATACAGACAGAAGGAAGAATATAATAACAATATGTTAATGAAATAGGCATAAAATCAATAGTTAAAAATTAAATCTTGGAAAAGATTAATAAAATTGATTAACATCTAGCAAAACAGATCAAGCAAAAAAAATAAATTATTGGGATCAAGAATGACAACGTGATATCATAGCAGATTCTAAGGTTATCTTAAAGACAGCACTATTGTATTATGTACAGCTTTAAACCCATAAGTCTGACAACATGTATGAAATGGACAGCTTCCTTTAAAGTTGTAACTTACAAAACTGGCATAAGAGGAAGTAGAAAGTTGTTTCGACATTTATTAAAGATATTCAATCTTTATTTTAAAATCTCTACACTAAGAAGGGACTATGAATCTATTAATGAGATTTAAACACAGAAAGACAATATCAGATTATATTTTGAAAAGAGCACTCTGATCTTAATATGCAGAATAGATTTAAGTGATAAAATTGTGTGTCGAAAATGTATCACAATTGCCAGTAGTATCCAAGCATTGTGGGGAGGAAACTATGAAAAAGAAAATCGTATAGGATATATAAGGTGGTGAAACTGTTCTATATGATGCTATAATGGTGAACATGTGTCATCAGACATATGGTTTGTGTCTAGTCATCTCCCCAAAGCCTCATGCAGTCATATATGGGGCTTTTTTCAGAGGTGGGTGGATCTAGAGTGTGCGACTGATTCATGATGCAATGGTAGGATTAAGGGTACTAGGGTTAAGGATGTGAGTGCTATCAGCCCTAAGAGTGGGTAGCCTGAATACAATACAAGGGACAGAAAGAACCTTGCTGCTAGTTACTTGTAGTGTTGTTTGTTTTTGCTATCTTCTGCCTGCCATGAACTGTTTCTCCTCTGTGATGCTCCTCTGTCATGCCACCCTGCCTTGGAGCTAGACAGTTATGACCTGAAACCTCTACAAAGTGTGAGTTGAAATAAATCTGTCCTCTTTTAACTTTGGGTGTCACATATTTTGTTTCAGCAACAAGAAAAGTAACTAAGATAATACATTTGTCAAACACTGTAGAATATACAATACCAAGAGTGAACCACAATATAAACTATTGACTTGGAGTAATAATTATGTGTCAATGTAATTTAATTGTAAAAAAAAATACTACTCTGCTGACATTGGAGGAAATGGTAAATATGTGTTGGCAGAAAATATGTAGAAATTCTCTACTTGCTAAGTTTTACTTTGAACCTAAAACTACAGTACTCTGAAAAACGAAGTCTACTAAAAGAAAAAAAAAACATGATTGTGATAGCTATAGTGGAGTATGATGGTAACTTGGACAAGGATGTTAATTATAAAAATATAGAAAGAGAAGGACACTGGAAGTTTGTGATGCATGCAGAAGCTTTAAAGTATGGGATTGTAAACTGAGCACAGTGGTGCACACCTGTCATCCCTGCTCTGGGGAGGTTGGGACCAGAAGACTGCCATGGGTTCTAGGCCAGACTGAGCTACACTGTAAGTTCAAGGCCAATGTGAACTACATAGCAAGACCCTGTCTCAAAAACCTAAAAAATAAAATAATTCTAAACTTTTAAAAGTCTGAGTGATAGAAAGTTAATTAACTGATGGCCTTATGAGACATTGTTAAGTGACATCTTAAAATAAGAAACTAAAAATTTACCATGGAGAAAAAGTACTTATGTACATGATTTTCTGTCAGTATTTGGCTATTGAGAGAAGACAAGATGGCGGAACAGTAAGCAGCAGAGTAAACAGTCTACCTGAGAGATACCGTCCAGATGCTGGAATATAGCAACATGAGGGAGACAAGAAGGAAGGAAGTGGGTCCCCTGGACCCAGGAAGACTCTAAAATGAGAATTGAAGCCCACATAAAGAGTAAAAAAAAAACCTAAACGAAGAAGAAGGTGGTAACTGGTGGTGCCTCTGCCCGGAGCTGAACCCACTGTGTGAGATGAGCTGCTGGAACCTGGGGACACACAATCAAGGTGCCACGATGGTGGCAGCGACCCTGGAGGCCTCTGCCAAGAGATGTAACATTGGAGGAGAGTGGCAGTGGATGGGGGAGCAGACCCAGAGGACTGAACTGGCTGATGGTGAGTGCAGGGGACTCCATCTTCCCATGGGACAGAGCAATTGGCTGGGAGCCATTTTGGAGTTGGGCTGGGTGGGCCCGGAGCCAGAACTGCTCCTGGATTCCTCCAGCAGCTCCGAGCTGGGCACAGACCCATGGAAATTGCTCCAACTGAGCCCTGCCCCTGCACGCATTCTGGAGGCCACCTCAGAGGGTCTCTGCAGGTGATCAGCTTGGTCTGGAGGCAGCAGCTTCACATGTGCTCCAGGGGTGGTAGTGGAGGATCCCGCTGGTGACCAGCACAGGTTTGCAGGCACCAGCCTCACCCCTGTGTGCACTCCACCATCCATCCAGGAGCCAACGCAGGCTGGGGAAAAGCAGCAGACAGTGCTGCAGCAGCGTACCCAGTGGCCACCATCAGATATCCATAATCAGCACTGGCTAGAAGAACCAAACAGTCTCATTTCAGAGAAATTGCAGCAAATGCAAGGAGTGCGTGGGTCCCCAGTACCCATTTATCCAATAGAACCCAGAAATATGTCAAGATGAAGAAGCAAAAGGCAGTCTCTGGCCTCTAATCCAAGCAGAGCAAGTCCAGGAGATGCAAACACAGAAGAGAACAGGAGTCCCACAACTGAAATTTTTGAGGTAATGGCAACTGAAGTAAAGAAACAACTTCATGAGGCTATAAAAGAAATTAGAACAGAAATACTAACTTGGGTAAAAGAAGAAATGAAAAACATAATAAAAGAATTGTTAGGCATCTCTAAAAAAGACATTCATCTATGGAGCATAGTAAAATGAGGGACACCTTGAATGAACAATACAAAAAAGATTTAGAATACAAGAAACAGATTCAAAGTGATAACCAGGAAATCAAAAACGCCAATGAAAGTTAGCAAAACCACTTGAAAGAAACTGAAGATAGATTTTCAAACCTTGAAGACAGGTTTGCAGCTTGTGATCACAAAAGGATCTCTTAAAAATAACAAGGAACCTGGAAGTAACAATTCAACAGCTGCAAGACAACCTAAAGAAACATAACTTAAGAATAAAAGGTGTGAGTGAAAAAGCAGGGGTCAATACAAATGACATTAAAAGTCTATTTGCAGACATAATTTCAGAAAACTTCCCAAGCATGGGAAAAGGAACTGACTTTCAGATAAGTGAAGCATATAGAACTCCAGCTAGCTGTAACCAAAATAAATCTACACCCAGGCATATAATAATCAAGATCCCAGTAATTCAACACAAGAACAGAATATTAAAAGTTGTTAGAGAAAAGAAATAGATCACCTACAAAGGAAAACCCATCAGAATCACAACAGACTTCTCAACACAAACCTTCAGGTCAAGAAGAGCTTGGAGTGAAGTATTTCAAGTCCTGAAAGAAAACAACTTCCAACCCAGATTGATGTACCCTGCAAAACTATCTTTCAAAATTAACGGTGAAACAAGATACTTCCATGACAAAGAACAACTGAAGGAATTTATGACCACCAAACCAACCCTACAAAGAATACTAAAGGACATTTTAGAGAGAGATTAAAAAAGACCACAGCTCCAGAAACAGTGGCAGAGGGATATCACCAAGCAGAGTTGACCATTGAATAGAGAGGAAAAGCAGGCAGCCAATGGCAGGAAAATAGCATGGCAGAGATGAGGCAGTGCATGTTTGCCTTAACCTTTAACATAGATGGCCTTAATCCACCAGTGGAAAGAAACACACGCAGAGTGGATCAGGAGATAGGATCCACCAATATGCTTTATACAAGAAACAGATTAAACATGAAAGGGGGTTCACAGATTGAAAGTCAAATGGGAGAGAACAGTGCTGTTTGTGACAGGGAACCTGAAAGAAGTGGGGGTAGCTTGCCCATTGGCTACATAGTGGACAAGAAAGATATGGCATTTTTATCCAATGGAAAGCTACTCAGCTATAAAGAAAAATAACCTCAAGCCCCTTGTAGGTAAATGGATACAACTTAAGATCATGTTCATGGATAAAATGGCCCAGAGCCACATGGGTGAGCATCATGTTAACTCCCTAGTACAAAAAAAAAATCTAAAGGAGTTAGTAGGATTCAAAATACACAATACATATTGTAAAAATGAAAGAGGAGGAAGTGTCTAAAAAGGGCAGGCAGTGGCCATTGTTAATCTATCATTGAGATTTGAGTCCTGTATTGTTTTCATTGAGCTGTTTAGTTTGGTCTTATTCTATTTCGGTTTGCCTAATTTTATTATACTTGATGGCATAGACAGCTATTTCAAAGATAACAAAATACATTATGGTAGCCATTACTGATAACTGATCACCTTGTTTTGAAATCCTTTACTACTTTCATTGTTTTGTTTTGAGTGATTTTATCCTATTTTGGTACGTTTGATTGTATTATGACTGATGATATAGGCAACTGCTTAGAAGATAACATGAGGCATTATAGTAATCAGTGTTGTTTTACTATGTATTGCTTCCATTGCTTTGTTTTTTATTGGTTTTATTCTGTACTATTTTGTTTGATTATATTATGCCTGATGGTATGGGCAGTTATTTTGAAGATAACAAGAGGTATTATAAGGAGGTATTAAAGGAGGAAAGAAGGAAGGGAAAAGGAAAAAGACATGAATTTGTATATAGGTATATATAAGATAGTTAAAATGACTGTACTACTAAATGCATTAGTTATTGAAAAAGAACAGTTAATACTCATATGATTAGATCAATTTTACATGTCTATATCTGTTAATCTAAACAACCCCTTTGAAGGTAACAATGTGCAATATTAAAACCACTGTTAAATGCCAATCATCTCATTTTGTAAACCTATAATGTTATTGTATTGTATTTGTTGTTATTGTTTGTTTGTCTCTTTTGCTTTTTGTTTTTCTTTTCTGTGTCTTTTTTCTCTTAAATAAAATAAAAAAAATATTTGGCTATTCAAGTGCCGGCACAAATAACTTAAGAGTTGAGATCATACAGAATTGAAATGTGTCTTTACCAAAAACTAAAACATAAAAAAGAATATTCTTAAATGATGGTTTATAGAATCTAAATTGGACAACACAGCAAGTAAAAGACAGGTTTGGATACTGAAGGAAATGGAGGTCTGTAGACTAGAAGACCTAGCATAATCAAATATTAGCAAAGATGGAAGAAAAAGATGTTATAGGAAGACAGGATAGTGTTTAAGTTTGTGACTTTGGAAGTGAACTAATTTTAGTAGCAGTTATAGATATTGAAAAATCTCAAGCAACGATTGGTCAAAGTAGAATGGAAGAGATTGTGACAGGTAATACATCCAGAACATAAATAAATATGATATTTGGATATCTTATGAGAAATAATCTCATAAGCATAATGGCAAGTCTTAGAGTAGAAAGGAAGAACATGAACCAGATCCCAAAGTTCAACAAATCAGAAGCAGTGAATTAGAAGTAGATGACAGTAATGGTGGTAATGAAGAGAGTGCTAAAACCGAATGGCACTACTCTCAAAATCAAGAGTTGTGTATGTCTGTGTGTGTGTCTGTGTGTCTGTGTCTTTGCGCCTGTGCACGTTTGTGTTTAACAAAGGGAAGGGACTATTTTAGAAGCATTATTAGTGAGCTAGAAATAAAATTCCACCATGTGATCCTGAGATACTGAAGCACAGTAACAACCACCATTGGAAAAGAAATAGATATGGGAAGGAAAATATACTCATAAGGAGTGCTAAATTAACCCAAAACGTTTTTTTTTTCCACAATCACTGTTTTACACGGCAAATGTGGTTCTCTCCTCTTTATATTCCTTAAAGAATGAACAGACATCAATGAACTGAGAATCTCACAAAAAGAGCTCCATGGGCAGCCAGTCAGGTCTAGATGATAGTAAAGAGCATAAAACTAGAAGACACAACCAGATCGTACCTTTCAAGAACATCTACCCCATTGTGTTCTGCTCTCTTTTATACCTGGATCATTGAGATCTGCTTTCCAGTCTGTCCCCTGGTGCTAGTCTCAATATTTGAAGATTATGAATGTATATAAGTAGTTAAGGCAGTTCTAGACTCACAGTGATAGTATAGTCAGATCCACTTGCTTTTCATTAAAAACATTAGAAAAAAATTAAGGACTTTTGCATGGTGAATTCTGGAAAGTCTTGGTCTTCTTCCTTGGGTTGAGCTATTGTCTGTACCTGACATGACCACATAAGTTAGTGAACACATAAAAAGATGTTATGAGGCTAATGGGAGGTAGTTTGCTTACTGGTGAAGAAAGAAGTTAAAAATATGGAAAAGATAAAAAAACAAAATGAATGGTGTGCTATTGGATTAGAATTAACATGATTCATGGTTTTAAGTAGATGACAGGTAGACAGATAGATAATTATAGATTCTAAACTTTATGGTTTGGATCTTGTTGTCCTCCAAAAGTTTATGTGTTGAAGGATTGATAGTGCTACAGAGGAGGGGTGGAAATGCTAGGAGGTGGGGCCTAGTTAGAGGAAGTGAGTCACTGGAGGTATGTCTTTTGAGGAAGTATCTTGTCCCCCATTCCTGATTCTTCCCCTCTCTGTTTCCTGACTGACACAAGGAAAGCAGCTTTCCTCTGACACACCATACTGCCATAATGTTTCTGGTTTGCCATGGCCTTAAAAGCAATGAAGCTAGCTGACAGTGAACTCAAATCTTGGAAACCACAAGCCGAAATAAGTCTTTCCTACTTTAGACTATTATTCTTAGGTATTTCAACATAGTAATGGAAAGCTGACCAACCCAGAAGCTAAACAACTGAATAGAAAAATAACCTATACATGTATACTGATATAAATAAATAGTCTCCTCCTTTTTATAAAATGTCAACCAGTGCACACGGAAAGGATACTGGAATTATAAAACCATCAATAGATACTAAAATTGGTAAGTAAAATATTAGAATAGGATATTTACATAAACTCAAAGTGGCTTCCAAATTATGCATTCATTTCAATGGGAAAGTAAAACAAACTCTTCAGTGAAGAAACTTGGTAAACACCACCTCAAGCAAAAAAAGTTTACATGAACTATAATAGAATGAGTGACAATGGGTGTCTCTTATAAAGTTTACTGTAAGTGACACAACATCACATCTGTAGTATTTTGACTAAAGGTGCATAACCGAAATCGCATGATAAGGGACACTGGGAAAACCCAGTCTGAGAGACAATCTGCCAAATACCTCACTTTAATTCTTCAAAAACATTGAGGTTAAGCAAAAGAACTCTGAGAAACTATTTCAGATTAAAAGCAACTAAAGAGACATGACAACCCACTACAGTGTGACTTGGGAAGAAATTGCCTGTATTGTGTTAAGACCACTAATAAAACTAGAATATGCACAGTAGTTTAGATAATAGTATTGCATTGAATTTTCTGATTTTGATGTTAGTGTAGTCATATACAAGAATGTCTTTGGTTTTAGGAAATAAACACTGAAGTGTTTAGAGTTAAAAGAGTATTGTGTTTACATGTTACTTTAAAACAGCTCAGAATATATAAATAGGTAATGAAAACAACTTGGCAAAATGATTATTCTTGCAACTTTTCTGTAAGTTTGCAATCATAGCAAGATTAAAAGTTACTTGTAAAGAATCATGGATACACTCTATCTTGGATTGGCACTTATTTGCTTACTCCTAAACATCTAGTTTATAAGTTTCTCCAGGGTTGGCCCTGTTTTTGTCATACTTTTGGATAGAGCTTTCTGTTTAGCACCCTGAATTATCAAACCACTGTGCAATTACTTATTTTAACTGACTTAGGTCTTTGTTCTAGATTTCTCTCTCATTATTTACTCTTCATTCCAGGCACCAAAATCACATGTAAGTGACATACCAAATTATCATGTTTCCTCCTAACCCCTAGAGGGTTTCCTTTTCTCCATGGGACAAGTCTTTTCTGCTTGCTATAATTTCTACATTGTACAATTGTTCCGGATGCAGCAGGTGTCTCATTCAGATATCTTGGAATGATTTGAAATTTCTTCCTTCATAAATGTGGAGAAATCTATGGTTCTATCCTACAAGCCCTTTCTCAAAAGTCAGCAAAAACCTAAGCCAATATCCACAAATCTTTTATGGACTCAAACATCAACAAGAAGTCAAGATTTTAAAAGGTTTACAAGGGCTCATTCTTGTCTTATCTATATCTTGTGTCATTAAGTAAATCATCCAAGGACTTTTTCAATATAGAGAATTTAGGTAAACAACTATTTTTCAAACAGAAATTAGCAGGTATCTTTTCCAGGTCTGAGAAAAGGGGATTTGAATTGTTATGGCATGGTTAACTGATAATAATCATAATACCTAGCATTTTCCAAAGAAATTATGTTCCAGGAAATGTACAAGAAACATTGTATGTATTGTCTCATTTAATTTTCAACCCAAGCTAATAAGGAAGTACAAAGTAAATATTAATGTATTCTTTTGATAAGTAAGGTAATTAAGTTTCAAGGATTTTAGGTGACTTGCACAAGTCAATATAGCTGTGAAATAGCAGACTTAGTATTTAACTCTTTCATGTTTCTTCAGTTTTATAGCTTACGATCTTAATCATATCAAGTCATTAGCATCTCTATACTTTCCCTGCACTAATTTATTAAAGGGGTCATCCTAACCAGCTGGCTTTAGGTACTTTGAAGAAAAGATTGCTTTTTACTAAAAATGCAAATAAATGAAGGTTTCCTCTACCATTTCAAACACATCACTTCCACTTAATTTCATGCACTTAATGTCTTCAAAATCTCGGGGGAGCTTTTTCAACCACACTCAGCCTCCCTGAAAAAAAAAGGTAGAGAACAGTGATGAGACCTAGTTGCTAGTAGCCTGAGAGTAATAACATTTCCACATGAAGGGTTTATAGTGACACCAACCCAAACAAACTTTTCCTCCTATCTTATCCACTGTCCCCTAGTAATTCTATATTGTAGGCTAAATTGAGTTTATATAGGAAAGTTAAAGTTAAAAATGTCAACTAACTCAATTGGAAAATAACTGCAGGTATGAAAACACCAGAAAAAAATGTTAGTCTCTGCAATGACTTCCTTAACTGGCTGCAGAAAGTATTAGGTCATTTTACTTATTCATAGCTAAGTGATGGAGCACCAGGCTGTGATATAGGGCCAGGTTTTCTGTGATTAATGGTGATGGTGGTCGCAATTCCCACTCCCTTGAGGCATCGGTGGTGGAAGTTGTAGGGCAGGAGAGGTACCGCAGTAAATATTTCTTGCATTTATCTTGATCTATTTTTATCTTGTGGTATAGGCCATTTGGGGGAGAGGGGCTCTGATGCTTTAAGAAGCTTATTGGTTTAAAAGTAGATTAGTAATGTTTATTTTGATGCACAAACAACCATCAAAATAACATAAGTAACCTAGACATTTTCAAAGTTCTATTTTGAATTTTTCACTCAAAATTATTTTACTTTTTAATTTTACATGTTTATGGAATATAGTATGGTAATTTGATACATGTATACAATAAATGTGTAAGGATCAAATCTGTGGGATTAACATTCTTTGACCTTTAAAGTACAAAATTGCTATTTTTTAATTTTCTATTTTAAAGAGAAAAAAATTTCAAAACAAGATAATAGGAAAGTAACAATAGTTAATACATTGCATATTGTTATCTTTAAATTAGTTACTTGGAGTACAAGATATAGACATTTAATTGTCCAAACAGTATTACCACAAATCTCTCTTGTCAATGGACTAAGAGATTAGTAGTATAACTATCTTAAGTACTATATATATATATATATATATATATATATATATATATATATTTGCTTTTCCCTTCTAAAATTATTATTTCTAGGGCTGCTGTTGTCAACAACTATTTTTCTTCACTTGAACACCAGTACATGATAGACAATTTTATTCTACATGCATAGCTTCAAGAATTCATCAGTCTTCAAGCACTATTTAGTTCTATCAAACTCAAATCATAGAAGAAATATATATAGAGAGATTCCTTTTTCTCTGTAATAATAATAATGCCTTAAATTTTCACAGGGCTCTCTACTCTTCAAAGTGCCTTCACATCTATTACCTATAGCCTGGAGATTCCATTTTAGAATGCACCAACTTGTCATCAAATAGAAATAGTTAGGCAGAGAATTCTGTGCAATGAAATTCTGAGAATAAGAAAGTGTAACCAATCTCTTATTAAGGAATATATTCAGCTATAGCCATGCATTTGGAAACAGCTAGAGGTAAAGACAAATGGAAGATGCAAGCATCTGAGTTACTCGCCTGTACTTTGTGTTAGAAAATATCTTCTAGCTAAAGAGCTCAAAGCCCTTTGACTAGAGAATGGCTCCAAGAGATTTTTATCAGCTGAACAAAACTACACCAGCCAAATTTATTGTCCACAGAATTCAGAAGGGAAACCCCGAATCAGTGCCTGCCTGTACTAGAATGTTCAAACCATTTGATCCAGCAATTCTCTAAGTGGGATCCTGGACTAGATGCATCAGTATTACCTGGGAACTGCTCAGAAAGGCCAGTTCTCAAGTTCTACCCAACACTTACAAAATCAAAAATTGTGGGAGATGAAGCTAGGAAACTCTGTTTATCAATTCCTGCATGTGACTTGAATACATGTGAAAGTCTGAGACATATGGTTCCAGTCTTTCCCTGTGCCTCATTTCTGTGTGCTCCCCTCACTCATACCTACCTCATTTACCTGCCACTAAGTTAAAATCAGTACTTGGTCAAGCATCTGAAACTCATTCATAGAATTCAGGAGAGCCCAACCCAGGCCTGTAGTTTTACCCTTAAGAGAACTTCACCTTTTAGAGAATCAAAAGTTAATTTTAAGCTTAAGTAAATAAAAATTGGGATTTTTTACAGAATAATCCTATGAGTCGTATATAAGAGTGAGCAAAACAAGCCTTCCCATCACTTTACAGTTACATTGCTTGGCCTAGAGTCGCAACTAGCCTCTATGGCACCTTTGTGCTAATTGGAAAATGGTGTTTTCTGGCAAGCAAAAACAAACAACTAATTATATAAGTATATATTGTACAGCATCTGGCCACCCTGCAATATTAAACAACAGTTTGACTGCATATATACTGGTACATGCATGTTCCATGCTCACTTATTCATACAACCACCAAGCATAAAGGAAAACATTTCACTAGCAGAATGCATAATCTGCATATGACCAAGCTCTACCTATCATAGGAAGCCTATTTGTCAGGTTTGAAATCAGGCTATATGGGTATGAGAAGCTGGATTTGGGCTTCCAAGAATATTAGGCAAAAAAGTGCAACTTTAAGGAATTTCTGGGACA
Source organism: Dasyprocta punctata (assembly GCA_004363535.1). Taxonomy (NCBI): domain Eukaryota; kingdom Metazoa; phylum Chordata; class Mammalia; order Rodentia; family Dasyproctidae; genus Dasyprocta; species Dasyprocta punctata. The sequence goes on along the minus strand of RJWM01002085.1, from coordinate 109,284 downwards.
TAGTCAAGATAGCACATATGCAGAAGATTCTGCATCCTATACCATTCCAGGACTAGATTGGGAGGCCAGAATCTCTGTGCCAAACTCCTGCAACACTCTCATATATGTTAGTATATATATTCACTGTGAATAGAACTCTTTTAGATGTAATGCCCTTCTACAATGCACAACCTGAACACCAGTACTAGTAGCCCTGATTCTGCCTTATAGTTGGTAGGATCTGATACTTTCTTTCTGGAGTTATGCCTATTACGGACATAGGTTGGCCTTCTGCCTGGATTACTAACTGCCACAAGTACCTAAGCATAGATTTTTCATGACAAATCACTATATTTAAGAACCAGAAAGAGTTTTAAGTAGCCCTAAGTCAACCTTTTATATGCTGATAAAGAAACTAAACCTGGAAGAGATTGACCTGCCTAAGTTCAGAGGCCTAGGATGTAACACAACTGGAACTGAAACAAGGTCTTCCATTCTCTGTTTTGTTACTCTTTTCCCTTATTTGGCTTTCTGTTGCTTGGAGAATTTGTGTGTGTTTAAGATTTAAATAATTATCACAAACTTGGTAAGCAAATTTGTATTGAGTCTGTGTGCATCTTATTTCATGAGTAATGAGGAAAGGAGAAGAAATGGGAAGGTTTTATCTTCACCACACATGCACTATTCGTTTTGCTTTGTTCTTTTAAAATAAGAATGATGGAATACTTCACTCATCACTCACTTTTTAATTAAGAAAAAGAGACATCAAACTCTATTCAATAAAGATTTTTAGAAGTAATTTAAAGTCCATCAGTTTTGTGCTAAGGCCATGGTGTATTAACTAAGAAGCAAGAAACAAGGCTGCTTCAACTCAAGAGTGGTGTTTATATAGCCACTTAATCAACCTGAGCTTCAGTTTCCCTACCTATGGAGCTATACTTACTAAATGATATTTTAGGTCTTTTTCAGTTTTTATGATGTGTGATTCTATGATGGAGAGACAGAGAGAGGAATGGTTGCTGGAAGAAAAGGGGTAAGGAGATCTATAAGGGATGTGAGGAGATAGAAACAAGGCTATGAGAAGGGAGAATAAGTGGAGAAAGAGATAAAAGTGCGACAAAGAAGAAAATACAGGTGCAGACTGAGAGGCAAGAGTCAGAAAATCAAAATGAAAGATGAATTCGGTGGGTTCTTCCTGAGTATGTCAGGATTGCAGTCCTTCCCTCTTGACCTCCACTCCCCTAAACTATGGCTACTAGGGCAGACCATAACATGTCTTAACTGCATTTGTCATTCATATTTCTCCCTAGCAGCCAGCTAATCTGGCTTTCTTTTCCACATTTCAAAGGATATCTGTGATATAAGGACTGATGTGACTCTACAACCAAAGTGTGAGTTTGTGTCAGTGGAGTACTAGACATGTGGTGCATCCTAGAGAAGCCATCCTTTGCTGTTATATATTTGGCACTCTTAACATCTGGCACGTCAGCTGGCAATTCCATAAGAATCCCAAATCCTTATGAAATTTTTATTTTAAACAAAATCTAGAGAATTAGTCTTCTCTAAAACACTCAATCCAAAAAGGCACATAGAACTACATTATTTAATCTGCAAGTTCATTTGACTTAGGCTTCCCTTAGAGACCTCTTTTGTCCTAGCCAGGTGATTTTCCAGTCTCAGTGTCTTCCTTCACACTCTGCCATCAGCCTGATCTTGACTCCTTTGTATAAGGTTATTCTTACTATCACATGCTTTTTGTAAATACAAATTTCCCTCCACTCATGATCTGACTAACAGTTACCTAAGAACTAACTCAGTTCCTTGTCTCCTTTCAAAATGAAGATATATCTGACTTACTCTTAAAGACTAGTTACACACAGATGTTTATTTTTTCCCCATCTTAGTTCTACACTTCATCCTTCTAATCTCACCAAATAAAACATACCACAATTCAACACATAAATTCTTCCACAGAATCAGAGGTTTATAATATATCCATGCCAGAAAAGGCCTTAGATGTCTCTTATTCCACCAGTTATGAAACCTAGATGCGTATAACAAAAAACTGAAAATAATACCAATACCTTAACCCCAACCCATACTGATAGAATCAGAATCAGCAGGGGTAGGAAGTTTGGAATAAATATTTCTTTTGTTTCCCAAGAAGATTCTAATGAGCAAGATTAAGAACTCGTCTCAACCCCTCATGTTGCAGATTATACTCAAAAGTTATTGAGATTCATCTTGGAATCTTAGGGTGTTTATACATTTGTAAATCCATAAACTCTTCCATTTGATATGCAAAAGCTATCCAATTATATTATCTTTTATCTTTGAAAGAGTAAACAAGCCAATTCTTTAATACTTCAAGCTTATATTTGAAGTAAATCTCTTTAATTAAATTAAGTCAAAGGTAAGATCCAAGGTTTCTTGCTATGGTATAAAGAAATGATTATGTATGTCATGTCAATACTAGTATTGTACACCTATCTCAGTCCATTTGTGAGGCTGAGTAATTTACAGGGGATGAGAAATCTAAAGTCAAAACACAGCAGGTTTGGTTGTCTGGTGAGGGTTACTCTCTACTTCCACAATGGTTTCTTGTTATTACCTCCACTGAACAGAAGGAAATTTTGTCCTCACATGGCAGAAGATAGAAGGGGAAGCTAACCAAATGCTGTGCAAAACCTCTTATGTAAGGGACTTAATCCCATTCTTAAGAGAAAAGTGAGCCCTCATGACCTCATATCTCCTAAAATCTAATATTGACCATTAAATTTCAACCCCTGAATTTTGGAGATAACATACTCAAACCATAGCAAGGTACCCATGAATTACTTATCACTGGAGAACATTCACTTGGAAAATTCATTGTGATCAACAATTAAAAACTCATTCTTTCTTGCTTTAGTCTTTCTTTGTAGTTACTGTTGAAGTTGAGAGTGTTTGCTCCTTTCGGAGTCTCTTCAAACAAAGCAAGGAAACCATACCAGGAAGGCCTCACTTAGGAAGGACAGAAAGACAGTGTAGTTTCCCTTTTACTCCCTGCTTAACTCCTTCTTGCTGAGAAGAAACAGTTCATGTCTCCAACTGATGAAATATTTGTTCTGGTTGCCAAATTCCAGTACCTCAGAACAAGGGATAAAGGGTGGCCTCTTAAATCTTGAAAGACAGAAACTTCAGTGAAATAAAAAAAGGTTTTTATTTTATACAACAGAGAGTAACCTGTTACTCAAAGAGGCAGTACATGTGAAGAAAAAGAAGTAAGTGAATTTATGAAAAAAATTCATTAGCATCATAGGATAACAAGTGTAGGAACAACTAAAATTTAAAAAGGAGTACCTCAGTCCCACCCAGCACAAACATGCCCCTTGGCATCTCATCCCAAAGAGCTCATGAAGGTGTTTCTTCTACTATCATAGTCTTCTATTTCTTCTCTTATATACAGGCTTGTGGGATGAAAGAAATGTTTAAATACTTGGGTTTCAGACTTTTTTCCATGTGCATTGTAAATTCATTGAGTTGAAATATCAATGAGGTCATAATTAATTGCTGAGGAAAGTCACAGTCAAAAATATCAACCAAATAAGCCTACAAGTAGACAGAGACACAGAAACCTGGAAGACGTGCCTCACTATTTCTGCACAGACACTATGTTCTGAATCATTGTCACATTTTACAGTGCACGAAGACAACATATTAGATAACCATTGGGTGTTTTACTTCATACATTGCTATGTTGGAGGTTTCATAGGTAGCTGGAGTTAGACTTCTTGAAGAAAGGGAGAGCCTTGGGAACTTCCCACTTTGAACCTCGAAGATGATCTAGAAGTTTACACTGTCACAACTTCCTTTCTGTGAAAACATTAAGAAAAAAATGTTATGAATAAAATTTTCATGATTCAAGACAGAACACTGAGCTATGGTATAGGTACTATGCTTACTTTTTTTTCTTTTCTATTCATAAGAAAGCAACTATTTGTGGGTCTCCCTTAAATTAGTTATTTTTTTTCCTATTCTTCAGAACCTTTTAAATCTAGGAACTTCCCTTTATAGACAAGAAATTGAGACAAAAAAGAATGAGTTTCCCAATGTCATATATCAATGACTTAGTTATAATAAGTGCTATGTATATAAATCTAATATTTAAAAAATTGCAGAAGTAGAATAAATCCCACCTTTCTGACTCTTAGGACTAATTCTTTTTCTTATACCTGTCATACTGAATGGTATCCCTTTTGTGGGGGTAAGATTAAAGGCAAATGGTATCCCCAAGCAGATGATAGAAAATGAGTAAATCATCTGCCCATGATTTATGAGTCTGATGTTAAGTAGGCCAAATTCTCTATTCCTTAAGTGGTTAATTTTCACTCATAAGCCTAACAAAAGACAGCTGAAAACTTCATAGTTGAATGACAAGATGAAGAGTCATTTGCAATGTGTTAACCTTTAAAATTGAACTGTATCTTCAACTGAACCAGTAGACATACTTCAAATGAAGATACAATAAATCAACAGATTCTTCAATATTGTTCTCATTATCTCCAAATGTGCCTGTGTGAGAATTACAGCAACTCAGAACTAACAATTACAATTAGTATTGTGTTATTCAGCCCGCACCTCCACCCCCAACACCTTCTTTTTTATAATGAAGAAACAGAGACCTAAGTAGTAAACACTAGCTGGAACAAGACTTTTGGTGATGTAATTCCTGGCCTTGCACTCTTTCCATCACATCATGTTTTGCATCATTCTTACTTGTCAATAAATGTAATATTAAGTGCTTTCCACACTTCCTTTAATGATCTTTGATTGACTCAAAATCACTAGTTGACTTAGCCCTAGGTTAAGCTCCTTTAATACCAAGACTATTACAATGAAAGTTCTGAGACAATGTTAAGCTATATTCAGTCCATACAGTTATAAAATTTCAACAGCTCAAGATTCAGAGAAGTTATAAAACTTGTCTCTTCACATAACCCTTGTGTCAACCTGCACTCTCTCCAACAGAGAAAGGTCAGGGAGGAATCTATCTGCCTTTCACTCTTTGTTTTCATATGTCATCAGGATCACCTAGATCTGTATAATAAGGCATAGACGTCTCCATAAGGGAAAGGGAGAAAGTGATAGAACATGCCAAAATCCACATATATTTGGACTTCAGCTTCACTTTCTTCTAAAAACTTCTTTTCCCAACTTGATTTCTCCTGACCTGCCAATTTTTCTAGACTGAATTAATTTTATGTTCTCCAAGAGTTTACCCTTTCAGACATTAGTTTTGGATGGAACTCTTGGACAATCTTGACTGATAGAAACAGCCAGCAGCAAGTCTGTGACTACACAGCAATTAAGGAAAATGTATGCTGCCCCCAATTTTCCCCATCAGAATCCCTGTTACAAGCCAAATGTCAAAAGCCATCTTGACGCCAAAAGCTATGTTCTTCTAGGGTAATGCCATCCTTTTTTGCCTGGACCAAAAAAAAAATATATATATATATATATATATATATATATATATATATATATATTAAACACTCCTTATAAGGATATTGATTCTTATTGCAATTTACTTTTCTCACTCAGACGATAAAAATTGGTGATGATTGATTTTTTATTCTCAATATGTCAAAATTGGTGCATAAGCAAAAAATCAAAGATCTATAATCATGGACAAAAATTTAAAACTAGGTATTCTGTATATTTGACTTTAACACTACTCTACTACTTACGAGTATTTGATGAGAACTGGCATACTTCAGTCATAAAAATACAGTATAAATTTTAGTACAAAAAAGAAGAGGCAAAAGTGGAGGTTTTCTGGACTTTACTAGATGCTGCAAAGTCTGTACAAAGAAAAACTAAGTCAGTCAAAAATTCAGCTACATTTATTGAGACTTTCAAATCAAATATCTAGACAATTGACTTGTCTGCCATCTGACATGGCTAAGAAGTAGAGATTTTTAAAAATATGGCTATTTCTTTTCACCAAAATTTTACTATATTTTGCTACATTTAGACACTGACTTATACTACTTATCACCCAGTTCTGAGTAAAATATCTTGTCACAGAATCACTCTTTTCTTAGTTCTGAGTTATATATTGGAATTGCTTCAGAGCTTATGCTTCAGGATTTATATTTTCTTTTACTTGATATAGAAATTTTCATACCAGCTATATTCAATATGATAAATACAGACAAATTCCACCACCATGAGTTCTAGTGTCTTCCAGTAGTTTTTAAAATGGACACTAATATCAGTAAGATTTTGTGGCTTGAGGATAGAGTGTAGCTTTCAGCCACAATAGTTTTGGCTTTTGTCAGTACACTTCCAGGAACATGATCTCAAACTTACAAAGAGAAATGATTATTTTAAAAGTTAAAAATTAGGGTTTTAAATTAGAATTAAACTAAGCAGGTCAACAATTCACTTGACTCTACCTTCACGAAATAATACCATGTAAATCCATTGTCACAATGCCAGCTAATTAAATATATCTTTCCAATTAACATTTGAACAAATAGTTTGGTCACTTAAATAATTAATTCTCAAATCAGCTACAGTGTTATATCAATAGTAAGGGCCACATGGAAACAATATGATGTGTTTTCATCCTCTCCCTACATCCTGTCACCACAAGAATTCTCAGACTACTCTCATTATTGCAGTCACGTAGACTGCCAGTAGGTATGCTAGCTACTTTAACCAAACACTTCTCCACACATTATCTTCTCTAAGCTGCTGTTTATACATTGTCCTCTGCTTAGGATGCCTATAGGAGACAGGAAGATAACAAAATAGGTGAAATAGTCAAAGTATAGGGCAATATAGAGTGATAGAAACTACCAAACTGCAGAAAAATTTCTTCTTCCAAAAAGGAGACCTACTACTGAGTTTTTTGACTTGCTACAATGAACCCTAATAAGATTGACAGACTTTTCAACTTTAAAAATTGTTTTTATTGATAATAATTGTATAGCTTTATGCAGCACAGTGTGAAGTTTTGGTATACTTACACATTGTGTATTGATCACTTTGTGATACTTAGGCTACCCAGCACTGCAAACACTTAACACTTCTTTATGATAAGCATATTCAAAATCCTGTCTTCTAGCTTTTTCAGATTATGCAATACATATTGTTATCTATAATCATGCTTGTGTAATACAACACCAACACTTGCCACCCAACTTCTAAAGAAAATCCAGAGATACAGATTTTGTGTGTTAATTTCTTAATTTCAAAATTCTGGCTGCTATTTTCTAAAACTGTGATGATCAAACATAAAGCTTAACCACTCTGTAATCTGTGACCTAGCCAAATTCTATCCTTCCTTGTTTAAGATTTACCTTTGGTTGTGGGTCTCTGAAAATCTTCCCTCCACTAATTTTTCTCCTTTGAAGTCCCACTGTATTTCTAATTTCTTTTCTGTAATATAGCACTATCAACTCACTTGTGTGACATGATTTGTCTCTGTAAATAGACTGTAATTGAGGGCAAGGACTATATGCTGTCTCTCAGAAAATCTAGCCCAGGTGCAGAACACAGTAGTAGGACCTTCATGAAGATCACCTATAACAACACAAACATAACCAGAGACCCTTACTGAAACTCAAGCCTCTTTTGCTAGTTGTTTTGCTCACCAAACTTTTACATGAACTTGTTATGTTATATGCACCATGTCAGTTTTTACAGGTTAATATTAAAAAGTCATACCCCTGCCCTTGAGGAACAAGTCATCGAATATTGAGTCCAAATATACAAAAAAATGGCTCTATAAAGTCAAAGCTAAACTATTGCCCAAAGTGTACTGCATTAATTTCACAACACAGTTTTTTTAAGCAGGATGTAAATGAAATGTAACATAACCCACATTATGTAACTGTTAATATTTAATAATTGTATATATTTATTGGGGTACAGTGTAATGATTTTATAGCTGTATACAATGTGTAATGACCATATAAAGGTAATTAGCATTCTTATCTCTTTAAACCTATCATTTCAGTCATGTCTTTTTGTGGAATACCTTTGAAATCTTCTCTTGTAGTTTTTATAAAATATATGATGTCATTTTAAATTATATTCCTCTAACTGTGGTGCAGAATACTAGAACTTATTCCTTTCACCTAAGCATATTTTGATGCAGCTACTTAACCTTCATCTATTTCTCTGACCCTTACACTTCCTATTCTCTAGTGACCACTACAGTACTGTCTACTTCTATGATGTAAACTACCTTAGGTTCCACACATGAGAGAGAACATGTGGCACTTCTCTGTCTGAGCCTGACTTATTTCATTTCACATATTGTTGTCCAGTTCCATCCATAATGCTGTAAATGACAAGATTTCATTCTTTTTTTAAGCAGAATAAAACCACATAAAAAGCAAAAAGCAATCTTCCTGACAGAATAATATTCCATGCAACAGATTTAATTTTAGTGTTCTACAAACCACATTGAAAAACATGAAAAGATACAAAGAATTAATGAATCAAAGAGTTGGTTCTTTGAAAGAGTAAATAAAATTGATAAATCCAGAGCCAACCTTATAAAAAAGAGGAAAGAAAAAACTCAGACTTATGCAATAAGAAATGAAAAGGATAAAAACACTAAGGCCCTGTGGAAATACAGAAGATCATCAATACTTGCTTCAAAAACCTTTACTCACATAGATTCGATAACACAGAAGAAATGAACAGATTCCTAGAAACCTATGAATTACCAAAGCTGAATCAAGAAGATGTAAAACTGCTGAATAACTCAATTTCAGCTAATGAAATTGAAAATGTAATTAGGACCCTACCAACAAAGGAAAGCCTGGGCCCTGATGGATTCACCACTGAATTCTACAAGAAATTCAGGGAAGACTTAATGCCAACACTCCTCAAAGTCTTCAATGAAATTGAAAGGGAAGCAAGTCTCCCTAACTCATTCCTGGAAACAAGTATCACTCTAATACCAAAACCAAAGAAAGACCCAACCAAAAAAGAAAATTAAAGGCCAATCTCCCTAATGAACATAGATGCAAAAATCCTCAATAAAATAATTTCAAATGGAATACAGAAAGTTATCAGAAAGATTATACACCATGATCAAGTGGGATTTAACCCAGGAATGCAGGGATGGTTCAACATACACAAGTCAATAAATGTAATACACCATATTAACAGGGCCAAGGACAAGAACCACATGATTGTCTCAATAGATGCAAAAAGAGCTTTTGACAAAATCCAACACCCATTCATGATAAAAACCCTACAGAAAAGCAGAATAGATGGTCTCTGCCTCAACCTGATAAAAGCCATATATCATAAACCAATAGCCAAAAACTTACTAAATTGAGAAAAACTGAAAACTTTTAAACTAAAATCAGGAACAAGACAAGGACATCCATTATCACCACTCTTATTCAATATAGTTCTGGAAATAGTAGTCAGAGCAATTAGACAAGAGAAAGAAATAAAGGGAATACGGATAGGAAAGGAAGAATTAAAATTATCATTATTTGCAGATGATATGATACTCTACTTAGAAGACCCCCCAAAATCCATTAAAAGACTTCTAGAAGTAATAACCAAATTCAGTAATGTGGCGGGATACAAGGTCAACACTCAAAAATCAATAGCATTCCTGTACACAAACAACAAAGTCACTGAGAGAGAAATAAGGGAAGCCACACCCTTCACTATAACATCCAAAAAAAATGAAATACTTAGGAATCAATCTAACAAAGGAAGTAAAAGATCTATACAGTGAAAATTGCATTACTCTGAAGAAGGAAATCAAAGAATATTTCAGAAAATGGAAAGATATTCCCTGTTCATGGATAGGAAGAATAAACATCATGAAAATGGCCATGCTCCCAAAATCATTATACAGATTTAATGCAATCCCAAGCAAAATACCACTTGCCTAACTCACAGTGCTAGAGAAAGCATTCCCGAAATTAATCTGTAACCAGAAAAGACCTAGAATAGCAAAGGCAATTCTAGGCAACAAAGGTAAGGCAGGAGGCATCACAATCCCCGACTTGAAACTATACTACAAAGCTACTGTGATAAAATCAGCAGGGTACTGGAATCAAAACAGACCTGAAGATCAGTAGAATAGATTGGAAGATACAGCCACAACTGCAGACCCCCTTAGCCACCTGATCTTTGACAAAGGGGCCTAACATGTACATTGGAAGAAAGATAGCCTCTTTAACAAATGGTGCTGGAAAAACTGGCTTTCTATATACCATAAACTAAAACTAGATGCATATCTATCACCATGCACTAAAATAAAGTCAAAATGGATCAAAGATCTGAATATTAAAACAGAGACACTAAACTTACTAGAAGACAGAGTAGGAAAAATCTTGATGACATAGGAGTAGGCAGAGAGTTCATGAACAAAAATCAAATTGCACGGGAAACACTTCCCAGAATCAACAACTGGGATCTCATCTTACTAAAAAGTTTTTGCATGTCAAAGAAAATCTCCAACAGAGTGAAAAGAAAACCCACGAACTGGGAAAACATCTTAGCCAATTGTCCATCAGACAAAGGACTTCTATCTAAAACATAATTAAACAGAATGAAAAGAAATCAGGCCCCTAAATTTCAAGGACCCAATCCAAATTGAGCATCTGAGGTGAATACACACTTCTCAGAGAAAGAAATACAAATGGCAAATAAATATACGAAAAAATGTTCAACATCAATCGTCATTCGGGAAATGCAAATTAAAACAACGCTGAGATTCCATTTCACTCCAGAAAGAATGACCAAGATTAAAAAATCAACCAATATCAAATGCTGGAGGGGCTGTGGGGAAAAAGGAACTCTTCTCCACTGTTGGTGGGAGTGTAGACTCGTGCAGCCACTGTGGAAATCAGTGTGGAGATTCCTCAACAAGCTAGGATTAGAGATCCCATTCAACCCAGCTATCCCACTTCTGGGCATTTTCCCAGAAGAATTGAAAACATCATAGCACAGTGATATCTGTGCACCCATGTTTATAGCAACCCAATTTGTAATAGCCAGATTTTGGAAACAACCCAAGTGCCCATTAATCAAAGAATGGATAAAAAGATATGGTATTTTTATACAATGGAGTACTACATAGCTATCAAGAAAGATTGCATTGAGACTTTTATAAGTAAATGAACACGACTTGAGATCATACTCATAAGTGAGATAAATCAAACCCACATGTGTAAATACCATACTGTCTCTCTAGTGTAAGAAACTGAAACAGTATATATGATCCAAAATCTACAATAAATACTATGTAAGAGTAAAAAAGAAACCTCAAAGAGCAAAAGTAATTGGGAAGGGAAAAGGGTGAAAGAGAGAAGGGAAAAGGAAAAGATATAAATCTGTATATATGCATATGTAAGATAACTAAAATGAACGTACTGCTAAATGAATTAGTTATTGAGAAAGAACGGCTAATACTCATATGATAGGGTCAATTTTACATGTCTATATCCATTAATGTAAACAACCATTTTGAAGATAACGATATGCAATATTGCAACCATTGTCAAGTTTCTAACATCCTGTTTTGTAAACCTGTAATGTTACTGTTGTGCTTTTGCTCTAGTCATTTGTTTGTCTCTTTTGCTTTTTGTCTTTCTTATATGTGTCTTTTTTTCTCTTAAATAAATAAAAAAAAGAAAACATGAAAAGAAACAAGGGAAATTACCCTTAATATGTTTTATTTAACCCAAATATATCTAAAATATTGACATGTAGTCAATAGTTTTACATCTTCACCACATCCTAATAAGATACTTTGCATTGTTTGATACTAAGTCTTCTAAATTTTATATGTATTTTACTCTTATAGCACATTAAAATTGAGACTAGATACATGCCAGGTGCTCAATAGTCATTTGTGGCTTGTGGCAACAATATAGTACAGTGCAGCATGAAAAGGAGCTATTTCTTACCTTATTGCCAACGTGGGGATTAATAAATGTTACATCCTCCAAAGTTAGTGGAATTCTATTGAGTCCTTTAGTCAACTGGATTTTATTTATATGATGCCTGAAACACACATGAAATCAGGTCACAGGGGAATGGATGTTTTTGCAAAGACAGGGTTGATTTGCTAAGGTAGCAGTTAAAGAATATATAAGGTAATTGGGAAGAAAACCATACATAGACATTTATCTTAATACTCACAGCAAAGGAAGGCAACAATTCTGGCCCTCATGACATGGAAAGTTAAAAATACCAAGAGAGAAATTTAAAATGCTTTTGAAGAGGCATCAAAAGAGAAAGATAAGTACACCGCATGGAGATAGGATCTCAGACTAATAAAATGGTGATCCCATATCAAGAGCACATTCAAAAACACCTACCTCTGAATACTTTTAAAGAACCCAATATATTTTCTCATGTGGTATAGTACTTCTCCTAATAATACCAGGGCCAAGATTCATAAATCTCCATTTTATAGGCAAAACACATTCAAGGAACAAAGCAAAATTAAACAAATTGTGTGAGATTCCCTAGCCTTAGGAAGAACTGGAACTTGAATCCTTGGTCCCTGGCTATAGGCCCAGATTTCTGCCCATAAGACTACTTATCTTGCAAAGTTGCATCAATTTGTTGCCAAAGCAACAGGTTGAAAAGCTGAAAAATTCAATTAGCTTGTTGTTTTGTCTACATGATTCCAAACAAGTGTGCTGACTGGGTGGATTTTTTTTTTTTACTGAATTGGTCTCTTGTCTGAGTGTTACATAGACACAGTTAAAACAAGATTCTCTCCAAACATGCCCATTATTTCGCAGAGAATGTAATTATTTTCTAGAAGTCAATTACTGACACAGAAGAGTTTATGATATTTACTCACAAGGTCAGGTATGTCTGACCAGGAAAGTTGAGGACCTGAAGGAAGCCTCAAATTAGTCTGTGTGTGTGTGTGTGTGTGTGTGTGTGTGTGTTTTTGGGGGGTTGATTCATTTTGTTTGTGTTTGTTTTTGTTTTTGTTTTTGTCTTGGAGATTCTGACATCTAGATTTTGGCTTTGTGTTTTCCATAATCCCATAATGATAATTCTTTGGAATTTGTTAAAGTCATGAGCCAGGATAGGGGAAATATACCCTAACTCAAAATGCTTAGTCAAATTGCTCTAAGGAGAAATCTACAATGTCCATGTAGTTTTAAGTACTAGCAACCCAGTCAGTTTTTCTCAGTGATTCCACTGGTTTGTAAACAAACAATTAGTGTGTTTCTAATTGTCTGCCAGCAAATGTGTCCCTTATCACGGTGGGAGATGCAACCCTGCAGGGTAAATTAAAAGAACCCTGCAGTGAATTCTCGCACAGAGCACATGAATCTTTTGGCAAGTAAAACATTACTGCCTAACTTATTTATTTCATATGTGCAGTGAATTTTTTTAAAGCATCTACACCTGTAAAATTAAGTGTGCTACAAAATACATTCTAGTAGGAAGTGAGTTGGAGTCTCAATCCAGAGATGGGGAATTATGCAAAGTCTGCCAGTAATTAGCCAGGTGGAGGTGACCTTAGATAAATAATTTAACCTCTTCATGCCTCAGTGTCTCCTTTCTAGCAGGATAATAATCCTTGCATTACCCGCTTCATAGAGTTGTTTTGAAAATCAAATGAGATAATGTATGTGAAAGTGCTCTGAAAAGCATGAAGCACTACGAAAGTATAAGGGCTCATTATTATCATTATCATCATTAGTATTACAAAGCACAGGAGAGCTTTATACAAAGGCAATGCAATCTAGTTCAGAGGAGTAGGGAGAAAAGAGGAGTTCAAAGAATTCTTTGTTTTGGGGTGGTTGGGTTCTTTGCACATCTTTCTTTCTAAAAAAAAAACTTAAACAATCAAAACACACAGAAAAAGAAGGAACAGAGAGTCACTCTCCTGCAAGTAATCACCATCTATTACAGAAACTCATCAGCCGCTCATCTCTTCTGATTGCAGCCGTGGTGGGTAGAGAGAGTGAGGAAAGCAGCAAAGAGGGGGCATCTTTTGTGTTTTGTTAGCTGAAGAACCAAAAAAGCAAGTGACTCTCAAAAATGATGTACCTCTCTCCCATCTCTGAGTTTTTTGTGACCATTTGAAGTACCAATTGTCTCAAACTCATTTTCCTCTCCAATCATTTTCCTCTCTAATCATGTCCCTCTCCAATCATTTTCCTCTCCAATCTTCATTGCCCTTCAGCCCACAAGCTCCAAACAAACCCACCACCCTATGGGTTTTTTCTACCCCTACCTTCTCTTCTCAAGAATTGCAGGCTGGGCTTACTCAGAGGCCAAAGAACCAGTCCGTTCGGTAGGAAAGACTAGTAGAACTATCATTTGAGAGGCTGATAAGTAACATAAGCAACTGAGTATGACTCCATTGTTCACTTTACCATGGAATGTTTTAGCACTGGGTTGACAGTCTATTAACCCTCAAATTTCTCTAGATGGATGAAGTGTTTTGTACTGGTGTCATTTATTTTTGCTAAGTATCTAAGGATGTTAATTAACTGCTTTATTCTTTAGCAGAAGCAAAAATATGAAATTTATGTTCTTAGCAGAGATACGTCACAATCCCAGAAATTAGAAGAAAAACATCCTTTAAACTAATGTCTTTATCAAATGTGCTTTAACAGCTCATAAGCTGCTTACTATTCTTTGTGTCTTTATTAATTTTTCTACAGGGGCTATTACATGATATTAGGTTTTCACAGTGATGCCAGCACATTAAACACTAAGAGTAACATCTGTTATGGTTTTGATCTAGGATCTCACAGCATCATTAAAATATCAGAGCTAGCAGCACTCTTAAACATTAATTAAATTCTTTCACTCTAAAATTGTGAAAATTCTAGCCAAGAGAGGTTAAGTGACTTGTTCAAGGCACATGGCTATTGAATATACTCTAGACATTTTTCTTGGAACTCATCCAAATAGCTCTACTCTATTCCCTATTAGTCCTTGCCATATTTTTTTAGGTCTACCCATAAAAAGCGGTAACAAACATATGATTTGTATGGTAAAGTGGGAGCATTGTGATTTATTTCACTTTTCATTTTTCCCAAACTGTCATAGCACAGAGAGTGTAAAGCTCTTAAAATGCAAAGATTATAAGACAGCAGTGTCATGTTAAACCTTTTTCTGCCACTTATCCTTGGCCCTAAAATAGTTTATCACATTAGTTGGTCACCTATTAGGGAACCTGAGGGAGAAAAATGAAGACTTGATAACAATTGTGATGCTGATAATTAGATAGGGTAGTTTTTGTCCAAGGAAGAAAGACAGTAGAAATCTGGATCCTGATATTCTAGACAAAAGGTACAGGCTCAAAGTGAGGATCTTGAACTTCCAACAATTAGCAAGACAGTCCCCTACTCCTGGAAAGAGTTGGATATTTATTGTTTATTCAACACCTAACATAAGTCAGGTACTGTTCTATTTTACTTACTTTAGTTTAATCTCCACTAAACTCCTGTGAGTTTGTACCACTATTCCCAGAGTTCAGATTTAGTCAAAATCTGTTTAATTTTTAGAACTCATTAAAATATTCCACCTCCATTTCCCATTTGGAGAAGGAAATTGTATGGGAGATGCTGAAAGGCAAAAGGAGTACAAATAAGGAGTAGATAAATCCTGAAGTACTTGTTTGCTTATTTCACCACTGTGTTTAGAGTCAAATCTACTCATGGGCAAAAATACTGACAACACAGTGGAGGAAGCTATTTTTGCCATCATAAAAACACTGCTGGTTGGGGCAGTAAATCACCACAGAATAAAGAAAATCAGTGATCCTGTAATAAGGCAATTGTACTGAAACATGACTTCCTGGAAATCAATATTAACAAGGCTATCATGGGCTTGTATTTAGTATATACAAAAACAACAAAGATGTACCTTATAAAGTAAGCAAATCCATTAATAAATAGCAGGACCATAAGCAAAGCAAGGCAGACCATCAGGCAAAGGCAGGGTCGGTGCCTCCAAAGAATGAGAGGAAGAGGAAGAACAGCATTATCAGAGAAAGGCAGTAAATAAAGAGCACCACAGAGCGACTCCTCATGCTTTCTGGTGACTCTAAAATCAAGTCACATCTACCTAACCTAATTCCATTTTTCTACAGCACAGTCTGTCTTGTTGACTTTATGGACACAGAAAGCAATTTCACTGTTCTGAAGCAAAACCACTCACCACTCTGACAATAACAAATCACATGAATTAAGGCTGACTGGGGTGTTTCTTTGGCAGAAAAGGTCCACGAATGGAAAACTTTGAGTACTTTAATTTAAGCTGGACAACAATAGAGTTCTTGAGAAAAAATATGTTATCTCACCTGTGAAGTGAGTATTATGTTGCCTTCATAAAATAAAAGATGCTTTTAATTCACCCAAGACCACAGACCTCATGGGTTACAGAAGAAAAAGACAGTACTTGTCCTTCAAGGGGAGGGTAAATCTGGTTCTGATAATTAGAGTTTTCATCAGCATGTAAGTTATTCTGTGTAAAATCTAAACATTTTAATAGATTGCTAAGGTTTCAGAGGAAAATAGATAACAATGTGAGTAGGGAGAAACTTGAATGTGTCATACTAAAGCAAAACAGAAATCAAAGCCAATTTTAAATAGAGGCATTTGATTTGGGAAGGGTGCAGTATACACTTGCATAAAAATATATGTCTTTCCAAAGGTCCCCTCTGGCTTCAGAGGTTTGATGAAGTTTCCCCTTTTCCACAAGCTAGAGGAATTCTACTAGTAACTTAAAATGCAAGTATTTATTGGATCCCTACTGTATGGGCATTTGTGAGGGGGAATAAGAATTATTAGCTATGGTCCCTGCCCTCAAGTAACAGTGTATTTGGAAAGTGGAGTTACACAACAAACACAGAAGAAACAACTGAAAATCAATTTTTTACTAAGCTGCAAGGTACAGACTTTTAGTGCAATGGAAGTTCGGCAAACAGACAGTCTATATATGGTATTTCTGTGGTAGGACCTGATTGGCAAGATTTGGACAGATCAAGGGTTAGATATGAGACTTTTCTAGCAGGGAAATTAATCACAGGTCATAGATTACAAAGGATCAAGGAGAAGACAAATTCCTCTTACTAGAGTAACTTCCTTAAGAAAAAGTAGGATCTTTTTTAAAAAATGAGTGATGGGGAGGTTTTTAAATTGTAGGTGATTATTTAAGACAGAAAAGTATCTCTCATTGTTATTATTTTAAATTAAGTAGATAAAATGTCAAGATGTTTTTGTAACCTGAATGGAAATGATCAATTTTATGACTGCTTTAATATTAAAATATGCCTTTTCCTAAAGTGCTTCCCTGTTAACCCCAGCTAAATTAAATAACTACTGGTGATTTTCTATTCCTTACCTCCTCCTTGGCAGATCTTCCCTTCTGCAAACCAGCATTTTGCATTTGCTCTAGGTGGGTTGCCACCAGGGAAGTAAATACGGGTCCCTCAAAACTGTAGCAGCTCTGTTTCCATGTCCACAGTATAGGTGTGTTATAGTGTGGTCAGTCAGATGGTCCCCACTAAAGCCTTATGTAGTCACGGTGAGGCTAAGTCTGGCATTTGTGATTGGTTTGTCAACTGACGCTGGTATTGATGTGAGTATCGCACCTGCCCAGGACTGGAACCAACATACAGTGTAAGAGCAGGAGGAAGGTGTGTCTTTGCTCTCTTGACAGTTCACACTTGCTGTGGTGGCAGCCATGAATGGTGGCCCTGCCATGCCACACTGCCCTGGAGCCAACTGAATATGGACTGAAACCCCCAAGAACTGTAAGAAATAAGCCTTTCCTTCCTTAATTTTGACATCAGGTATTCTGTCCCAGCAATGAGAGAGAAGTAACTAAGACAGAATTTAGTACCAGTGGAGTTGGGTCGTTGCTCTGACTAAACCTGACCATGTGGTTCAAGAGCCTTGACCTGGCTTGTGGGAAGAGTTTGGAAAGGTCTGGAGATGTCACATGAAAGAGTGGCACTGGAACAGCTTAGGCTATTTCATATGGGAGATTCTGGTCAGAGCTCAGAAGACCAGAAGGTTGTTAAAAAGCCTGCCGGTAAAGACCAGGCTTGGGAGGTTTCTGCTGGGAAGGACTGCATTGATTGTTGGACTCCACACGATGTGTGTTATGGCTTGGCAGAAAGTTTGTCTGCATATTGCTCATGCCCCGAGACTTTGTCTGAGACTGAGATTAAGGTCAGCAGACTGATTAGTCTGGCAAAGGAAATTTCAAGGCAGTCAAATGTTGAGGTGGTGGTATGGCTATTGTTGGGAGCTTTTAGCCAGATTTATGTTGTGAATCAAGAGCAAAGAACCCAGAAAGGTGATTTAAAATGCTGTGAGTTTGGCCAGAAAGCTGTGGACTGTAAAGATAGAGCTGAGATGTTGATTAATGAGAAGGAACAGAGAAATAAAAATGATGGCCTGAGGGCATTCTGGGAAGCAGGGGACCTATACCCTTTGCAGCCTCAGGTCAAAAGTGAAAGAGTTTGCTTGGGGGGAAAAGCCACAGAGCACCGTGTTCCAGAGCGGTGACAGAGGCCACAGGAGATTCCAAAATGGTGGCTGCCGTACCAGATTCCAGAATGACAGTGTCATAGAGATTTTCCTCATAATCAGGTTCAGAGAACTCAGTGATCCAGGCACTTGACCCCCACAGCCAAGAGAGAGGAAAACCTGGCTGCTGTTCCAGGTGGCAGTGGACCTTGGCGGCATCCATGTGGCACTGGTTTTAAGAGCAAGGAAAATGTGTAGCTTCTGCTCCAACTGCAGAAGACAATATGTAAAGATGTAAGAGTTAAGCCACATGTACAATGGAAAACCCAGAAGTTTGAAAAAGCCAGGAACATGGTTTGTCCAAGAAAAGCTACAAAAACAAAGCAGAGTGGGCTTAATAGAGAAGCGGCAGAACTTAAAACCCCTGGAACTGCTGTGGGGGTGGAGTCACTCAAGCCTTTTGGAGCTTACAATCAGATTGCTTCAGATGCTGAGCATAAAACTCCAGGACTTAATGTTTGCCCTGCTGGGTTTTGGACTTGCTTTGGTTCCAATGTTTTGTATTCCCCTGTTTGTAACTTTTGAAATGGTTATGCTTATCTTGTCCCTTTGCATTTTGGAAGTGCTCAAATTGTTTTCATTTTTACTGGGGGTTACAATCAAGAGTTTGCCATAGATCTCAGAGGAGATTTGGGACTTGAACTTTTCAGCAACACTGGCAATTCTTGGAGATGGACTAAATGTCTCTTGTATTAAGGATGTACATGAGCCTTTGGGGGGCCAGGGGTGGAATGTTATAGTATGGTTGCTTGGATGGCCCCCACTAAAGCCTCATGTAATAATGGATGGGGCTGAATATGGTATTTGTGATTGGTTTGTCATCTGGCACTGGGATTGGTAATGTGAGTGTTGCACCTGCCCAGGGGTGGAACCAACATACAGTGTAAGGGCAGGAGAAAGGCATATCTTCACTCTCTTGCCAGTTCACGCTTGCTGTTGTGGTGGCCATGAATGGTGGCCCCACCATGCCATGCTGCCTTGGAGCCACCTGAATATGAACTGAAACCCCCACGAACTGTAAGAAATAAACCTTTCCTTCCCTAATTTTGGGTGTCAGGTATTCTGTCTCAGCAATGAGAGAAAAGTAACTAAGACAAGGTGCTATGGAGTTCCCATTCTTTCCCATTAGTGTCCAGGATTACATATTCTGAAATTCCATTTCCATTTGAATCTGACCTTATCGACTGGTTGAATCCATAGAAGTGCATGTTTCTGGAATCCTGAACCAGCCTGGCAGCACTAGCCTGTCTATTTTCTTTCACAGCATTATTCATGGCTTGTGAGACAAAGTAAATTGAATTGTAGATGGTTCCAAACAACGATGAAACCTAATTTTAAAAATTACAATTATCTTGAGCCCTAGTTGCCCTAGAGTGATCTGTATGTTCCAAACCTGTGTTCATTATTATGTGCTGTATGCCTGAGTGGAGTAGAGCTATGAAGACCAAGAGGAAAAAATGTTTCTGAGAAGTGGCTTTGTTTCTCCCCTGAATTTTTCTGTTTTTCTCCCCCAGGTCTTCACTTCTTTAAATACATCAAATATGACAATTTGATGAATAAACCAAGTCATACACAATATATTTTTTGCACCTAAACTAAAAAATTGATTTAATGTTTTAAAGGACACTTTACAAAAAAGCCAAGTATGAAAGAGACAAGAGTTCAAAGAAAACTTACTAGATTACTTACTGGTGCATTATGCATAAAAAAATCATTTTCTGACACAAGCAGAGTGATAGGTATGTGTGGAAAAATTATAAATAACATGTTTCCACAATCTATATCTATGTCCTATCTTAGTTCAAACTGGCTGTTTTCCTAGATATATGCTTCCCGAAGAAGGTGAACACTAGAATCCAATTTTAAACACACACACATTCACACACACACATGCATATGTACTGAGTCAAATTTTGTAGTGTATAGAGAATATGGATTTAATCAAGAAATCTTAAATACTATTAGTGTGCATACTGACAAGGCTTTGCTGAGAAACTTACGTAAACTGATAAGGCTGCTACAGTAGATCACATGACTATGTCTACCAAATAAGTATGGTAAAAGCAACAATATTTGCATATTATGTTTGACACACGGCTTGTTCACTTTGTAAGTTTGTTTTTGGAATACACCTTGTATGTTTTTACTAAAAGCTATACAGAAAGAGAAACAACCCTTTCTCTCCTCACTCTACACACCCTACACACACATGGCCATAGCTTCATGGTTTTCCATAATATTTCAATTCTGGGATGGAACTCAGGGAGGGTATGGTCATGTTATTTTACCAAGCTTTAAAGAAACCTGATACTTGCTATTTTGGTTTCACAAGGTCTGGAAAGCCAACCTCCTATAACAATCTTCATCTTTAAAAAAAAAGAATTTTAAACTCAGTGAATCAGTTTTGAGTCGGAAATGCAAGATGCAAAACCACGTACAACTAGCAAGACACCACCGTACCTTTTTAACGTAAAGCTGGAGGTTTGCAACTTTCACTACACATTAGAATTACCTGGGGAGTGTCAAAAATAGGAATGCCAAATCCAGCCCAGCCCAACAAAATGAGACACTTTAAATTTGGAACCTAATAATAAACATTATTAAAATGCTCCATAGGGATTCTAGCATGCATATGGGATTTAAAAGCAACAGTATAGAGGACCCACTGGACTATTTTCTATTCCTAATGCCATTATGTTTGGGCAAGTCACTTATTGTCTCTCTGGGCTTCAGTTTCTTCCTCTGTAAAATGAGGATATGGAAATATGACAAATTAAACCTTTTAAATCATTTGATTTGACTATCCTACTTATAGGTAGAAAACACAGATAATGAGAAATCAAATGACCTGTCAAGTTCACCTACCTAAGCATAAAACTGGAAGTAGTGTCCAGGACTCCTGTTTTTTACTTTAGTTATTCTTGATTGGAGTGGATGTTCTCTGTTGTCCTTTCTAGTTCTGAACTTGTACAAAAATTGCTAACTCCTGGTCTGTTCCAGGGATTAACTTTAGTGTGCAGATATTTGTTTGGCTTTTATGTTGGTTCTTCTTCATCTCATTGACTTCTTAACATTGAAGTATTCAGTTTTTGATCTTCTGTCTTTACATACATTTTCTAGTGGTCTCTTTTAGTATCATGGCTTTAAATACCACATCTATTTCATAACTCTCAGATTTCTGCTTCCAGTTCATCTCTCTCCTATGTTCCAGACTCACATGGTCAACTGCTCACTTTAATGTCTCTATCTGGAAGTTAAATTTTGACATACACAAAATAGATTCTTGCCGGGCATGGTGGTGCACGCCTTTAATCCCAGCACTCGGGAGGCTGAGGTAGAAGGAGCGTTTTGAATTCGTGGCCAGCTTGGGCTATAACACGAGCGCAAGGCTGGCCTGAGCTACACAATGTGACCCTGCCTCAAAAAACCAGGGCCAGGAGTTTGGCTCAGTGACTTAAGCACCTGTCTGGCAGGTGCGAGGTTGTGAGTTCAATCCCCGGTGCCACAAAAAAAAAAAAAATAGATTCTCACCTCAAATCCTCATGCTCCATCTACCATGAATCTTCCTGTTGTTAATAGTTACTCTATTTCTTCCAGTTGTTCAAACACAAAACTTTGCTCCAGATAACAGAGATAGCAGCGAGGACAGCCAAAGTCAACACAGTCTCTTGAATTCTGTTCAAATGATCTTGCCTCATTTCCTTACCTCAACATGCACTCCAGAAATAAATCATAAATAGGTAGCATGTACTGCCAGCAATGCATGCACACTTAGTTACCTAGCACATACTGAGGTCTCTTAAGAGATATTCACTAATTACACTTCCTGACATTCTTGGATGCTCCATTTGATTGTCTTTAGAATTTCTGCAAAGACCAGATTACTTTCTTTTCTAAGGCTTTTGTAGGTTATGACAATAAATGAATGACAGAAGCTGGAATATAAAATCAATAATAGTAAAACAAGTAAGTTAAAAACCACAGGGTAGCAAGTCCCTGAAAGCAAAGAAAATGTTACTGCTCTGTCTTGAAAGGCATAGAGCCTTTTGCAAGAGACTATCTATATACAGCTAAAAGCGAAGACTGAATCTCACAATGCCATCGCCTCTGAATTGACCTATCTCACTAGCTTTTCAGCTGACCAACCTATACTGCCCTTTGTGCTCTCAGATTGATCCTTGTTAGAACTGACTGACAGCAACTCTGTGAGATGACTGAAACCTGAAGCTTGTTCTTCAAAATTCTTTTGCCTCCTCCATGTATTTTACACAAAATAGCCACATGCACATGCACAAGCACACAGAAACATACACTCATAGCCACAAAAGTATGGTTTAGAGGGACTCAAAGATAAGGAAAAGAGTATAGCTATTGCAAAATCTTTCAATTCTACAAGAGGAGCTGTCACAATGACTAACTCTCAATCATGATTCAAATGAACTTTAGTTTCTGTTTTACCCATTGTCTTGATTACTTTTCTCTCCTTGCTGAGACAAAAAGCTCAATGCCCAAAATTAAGGAAAGAAATGTTTATTTAACTCACAGTTTGTGGAGGTTTCAGTTTGTAATCAACTGGTTCAAAGGCAGGGTGGTATGGCAGAGAGGCAATAGTTTGCAATGGTGGAAGATAGCAAAAACAACAAGAACAAAAAAGTGAGCTGGAGAGCAAGCCTTTTTTACTCCCTTATATTGTATGCAGGCTACCTGCCCTACGGTGTGTAGCACTCACACTATCTCCATCTCTCCTCTTGCACAGGCTTGGGATGTTTACAAAGTGAAGAACCCGGCCCCCTGCTGAGTCACTTAGTTAAACTTCTAAACTTCTCAAGTCGACACAATGTATCAACCATCACACCCACTGTGTTCCTCAGCAATAAATCTACCCTTCCCTTAAGGGAAAAGCATACTCAGTTTGCATCAATCAAAAAAAGGTCTGTAGCAGTGTTTGCTACAAATAATGAGAAAGAGAATAGGTAGAGAATGGAATGAGTGAAGAAGAGACATTCTCTACCATCCTCTGCACTGGCTTCTCACTACAACTCCAAAGAAGTAAGACAGAATCAACAGTAAATCCTGTCAGACAGATGACCTTGTTGATATTATAGCCCAGAACCATAAGAACTCTGGTGATTCAATCTCTTGTTTTTGCCTACTGCACAAACACCAACTTGAATTAATGAATAAATTATGAATGCATGAATGATAATTGAAACATACCACTGATTGTTTTATTTAATTGTTTTAGATAACTTTTCCCTAGACTTGTTAATGCTTTTAACCATGAGATAAAAGTCTAGGTTAGGAGCCATGATATTTGAATATGTTCAGTTTAATGATTTATGCTGTTGTTTACTTGACTATCATCAGTTTAGATGTACTGCATTTGCGAAAATACAAAATTGGCTACCAAGGAATTTTGTTCTCAGATGTTTACCTCAAAACAATTTGGTTTGGAAAACCTTTTTATTTGAAAGACAAATTGGCGACAACACTTCCAACAAAACATCAGGCACATGAAATCAAAAGACTAAAGGGCAATTAAATTTATTTTATTTAAAATGTTGCCTCCAATAAGATATTATCTCAATACTGAGATTTGAACAAGAGAAGGTTAATAGCTCCATTTATTTGATATGATGCTCTTAAATACAATGCCCTTATTTTGCATAATGTCAGGAACAAAGAAAATTGTAGCCATTGTGAAGTTCAAAAAAGATTTCCTCCCAGGACAAGGTACTGGCATCATACTTTAGCAGTTCACCACAGCTGGCTGCATGGGTCCTGGAGAATCTGAGCTCCGCCCAGCTCAGCATCCCAGTGCAATTCATTGGGGGGAGTACCCCAGTCAGTCACGTGGGTCCTGGGGGTTCTGAGCTCCACCCAGCCCAGCACGAAGCCCTGGCATCACACTTCTGGAGTGTGCCCTAGACAACAAGGCAGATCTTGGAGGTACCAAGCTCCACCCAGCCCAGCCCAGAGCCCCAGCACTGTCCACAGAGGGAGTGCCCCAGCCAGCTGTGTGAGTCCTGGATGTTCCATTCACTGCCCAGCCAAGCATCCAGGCACAGTCCACCATGGGAGTGTCCCAGCCAGCCATGCCTGTCCCAGAGAATCTGATCTCTGCCCAGTCAAGTGACCCAGCCCCATTCACTGATGGAGTGCCTCAGTTAGCCATGCAGGTCCTAGAAGATCACAACTCCACCCAACCCAGTTCAACACCCCAACATCATCCATCAGGGGAGTATCCTTGTCAATGTCATAGGTCTTAGAGGAACCAAACCCCACCAAGCCCAGCACAAATCCCAGGCACCATCTGTGAAGTATCCCAGGGAGAAGCATAGGTCTGGAAAAGCCACACCCAAAGACTTTAATGAGAACTCGTGAGCCAAGAGAGGTCAGAAACCTCACTGTCACTTCTCCATCATCCTGTGTCTCGCTTACTTTTCTCTCATTGCTGAGACAAAACACCTGGCACCCAAAATGAAGGAAGAAAAGGTTTATTTAGCTTACAGCTTTTGAAGAGTTCAGTCCATACTCAGATGGCTCCAAGGCAGGGTGGCGTGGCTGAGGGACAACTATTCATGGCAGCTGCAGCAGATGCAAAAATCAGCTAGAGCAAAAGGGCAAAAAGGGGAAAGCACACCTCTTTTCCTCCCTTATATTACATATTGGCAGTCCACCTCTGGGTGGGTATACCGCTCAAACTACCAATCCTAATGCTAGAAAATGAACCAACAACAAACACTAAATTCAGATGCCTTCAAGAGGCCCACCTCCCATGACTGCATGAGACTTTCTGGGAACATCCAAATATAAACCACAACACCCCATGAACCTCAGTTCAGAGGAACTGAGGTGCCTTGCACATCACTTTGCACCACAGGACATTCAGTCAGTGCAGAAAGCACCTTGGACTTAATCAGCTATTCTGGGGGAACCTAGAAAAATGACAAAATGAAGGAGCAAAATGCAATCTAAGACGTCTAGCTCACCTAGAACAAGCCCAGGGAACACTCACATGCAAGAAATTTGAAAGAATAGAATGGAAATATCTAAAATGATAACAATTAACTTAAAGAAACAACTCCATGAGTATATACAGGAAATCAGATCAGAAATAACCTCTAAGGTAAAAAAAGAAATGATAACCATTATGAAAGAAATGTTGAGCATATCTAAAGAAGATATAGATAAAAATTAGTACAGGAACATAAGGAAATGATGGAAAACTTGAGTGAACAATATAAGAAAGAATTAGAATGCATGAAACAGATCCAAAGAGATATTCAAAAAATTAAAAATTCTATGGAAAGCTGGCAAAATGTCTTGAATGAAGATGAAAATAGACTCTCAGACCTTAAAGACAGGATGGAAGCTAATGTTCACAAAAGGAAAAAACCTTTTAAAAATAACAAGGAACCAGGAAAAAACAATTCAATACCTGCAAAATGTTGCAAAGAAAAATAATACAGGCAGAGGATTGAGCTCTGCCCAGACCAGCATCCCAGAGCAATCCATCAGGGGAATGCCTGGCCATCCTCACAGGACACAAATGTACTGAGCCCAACCCAGCCCAGAGCCCCAGCACTGCACATCAGGGAGCAGCCAGAGTAGCCACATGTCTTTGGATAATTTGAGCTCTGCCCATTAGAAAACGAGGTGTGAGCTCCATTGTTCAGGGGCACAGCCAAGCAGCAGGTCCCAGAGGTTGCAAACTCCACCTAGCCGGGAGCAAGTCCCCAGCACCATACATCCTGGGACATGCCTGGGCTTGACCTTCCATCCAGATGCTCTAAACTCCTCACAGTCAGATGCAAGGTCCTGGTGGTGCCACACTCTGGGTTGCACTCCACCTAACAGCCTGGGTCCCAGAGATTCTGAAGTCCACCCAGCTAGGCTGAAGGTCCAGTGGCACACCTCATGGGTGCATCTCTGCTAGCCACCTGGGTTGCAGAGGTTCTGAACTATTAAAAGCCAGGTTCCAAGCACTGGCAACAGCCTCCAGGGGTGTGACCCTGTTACCTACAGGGAGCATACAAACTTTGTCCAGCCCGGTGTCCCAGAGCAATCCAGTGAAGTACATCAGGGGAACAGATGGCCAGCCTCACAGACTGCAGAGCACAAAGATCTGGCACCATAGTCTGGGGATGTGCCCTGGCTAGTCACGGCAATATTGGAGGACTGAAGCTCTATGCAGCAAAGTGTTCCAGTGCAATCCATTGGGAGTCTGCCTGCCAAGCCACACAGGTCCCAGAGGAAAATGACAAAATGAAAGGGCAAGGTGCAGTCTCAGTACCCCAGCCCACTGAGAACTAAGCCAAGACACACTTCAATGGAAGACACAGGAAATCACACAACTGAACTTTCTGAAATGATAGCAACTGTAGTAAAGAAACAACTCCATGAAGCTATAGAGGAAATCAGATCCGGAATAATCTGTAACCTAAAAAATGAAATGACAAACATTATGAAAGAAATGCTGTGTGTATCTAAAGAAGATCAAGATAAAAATGTAGAAGAACATAAGAAAATGATGGAAACTTTGA
This sequence comes from Dasyprocta punctata, assembly GCA_004363535.1. Taxonomy (NCBI): domain Eukaryota; kingdom Metazoa; phylum Chordata; class Mammalia; order Rodentia; family Dasyproctidae; genus Dasyprocta; species Dasyprocta punctata. The sequence goes on along the minus strand of RJWM01002085.1, from coordinate 82,199 downwards.
ATTAACAAAATAACACACAAATAGGATGCATGAAACAGATTCAAAGGGAAATTCAGGAAATTAAAAATTCCATTGAAAGTTGGCAAAACTGCTTGAATGAAGCTGAAAATAGAGCCTCAGACCTTGAAGACAGCATGGAAGCTTATGATCATGAAGGAAAAGATCTCTCAAAAATAGCAAGGAATCAGGAAACAACAGCTCAATAGCTGCAAGATCATACCAAGAGAAACAACATAAGATTAATAGGCATCAATGAAAAAGCAGGGGTCAATATGAATGATCTGCAAAAATTATATGCAGAAGGAATAGCAGAAAATTTTGCAAACATGGGAAGAGAATCTGATATACAGGTAAATGAGGCATACAGAGCACCAATTAACCATAACCAAAATAAATCTTTACCCAGGAATATAATAATTAGGATATCAGAAATTCAGCACAAGAACAGAATACTAAAAGCTGTCAGAGAAAAGAAACAGATCATCTATGAAGGAAAGCCTATCAGAATCACGGCAGACTTCACAAAACAAGCGTTTAAGTCAAAAAGAGCCTGGAGTGAATTATTTCAAATCCTGAAAGAAAACAATTTTCAACCCAGATTGATATATCCTGCAAAATTATATTTAAAAATTGATGGAGAGCTGGGCGTGGTGGCTCACGCCTTTAATTCCAGCACTTAGGAGACTGAGGTAGGAGGAGCGTTGTGAGTTCGAGGCCAGCTTGGGCTACAACGTGACTGCAAGGCCGGTCTTAGCTACACAGTGAGACCCTGCCTTGAAAAACCAGGGCTGGGAGTTTTGCTAAGCAGCTCACGCACCTGTCAGGCAGGCACAAGGTTGTGAGTTCAATCTCCAGTGCCACCAAAAAAAAAAAATTGATGGAGAAATAAGATACTTCCATGACAAAGAACTGAAGAAATTTATGGCCACTAAACCAACACTAAAAGGACTACTGATAGACATTCTAGAAAGAGACAAAGATAACTACAATCTTAAGAACAACAGTGAAAGGAAACCACGAAGCAGGTCAAACAATTAAACAGAAAACATAGAAAACCAACAACAGAAAGATATCATGACAGGGATGTGTCAGTACATATCAATTACATCAATCAATGTAAATGGTCTGGATTCACCAATAAAAAGAAACAGACTGGCAGAGTGGGTTAAGAAACAAAATCAAACAATATGCTGTGTACAAGACACACATTTAAGTCAAAAGGAAACTCACAGAAAAAAATTAAAGGATGGAAAACAATACTCCATGCAACAGGAGCCCAGAAAAAAGAAGGGGTAGTTATTCTGTTTGCAGATAATGTGAACTTCAACCAGAGGATGATCAACAGAGACAAAGAAGGTCACTACATACTTGTTAGGGGAAAACTTCAAGAGGAAGAGATTACAATCATAAATATATATTCACCAAATATGGGAGCACCCAACTATGTAAGACAAATCTTAATAGAAGTGAAAAACGAAATAAACAATAATACAGTTATAACGGGGGACCTTAACACCTCACAGTCACAGAGAGACAGATCAACCAAACAAAAAATCAGCAAAGAAATAACCGAAGTGAATCAAACTTGTGAACAAATGGACCTAGTACATGTGTATCGAGTGCTCCACCCATCAATATCTGAATACGCATTCTTCTCAGCTGCACATTCATCATTCTCTAAAATAGATCATATACTAGTCCACAGTACATGCTTAAGTAAATGCAAAGGAACTGAAATAATTGCATGCATATTATCTAAACACAATGCAATAAAATTGGAAATTAATGACAAAAACCACGCAAGAAACCCATGAACACATGAAAATTAAATAATACTCTCCTAAACAATCAGTGGGTCACAAAATAAATTAAACAATATCTGCATTCAAATGAAAATGCAAATACAAATCACCAGAATGTATGGGATGCAATGAAAGCCGTCCTCAGAGGGAAATTTATAGCACTAAACTCTCACATTGGAAAAATGGAAAGAGCACACATAAACAATCTAATGATGCACCTCAAACTTCTAGGAAAAAAGTGCAAGTCAAGCCCAAAGCCCAAAGCAGGGAGGAAATTATCAAGATCAGAGCAGAAATTAATGCAATTGAAAATAAGAAAACAAAACAAAGAATTAATGAATTGAAGAGTTGGTTTTTTGAAAGAATAAATAAAATTGATAAACACCTAGTCAACCTTATCAAAAAGAGGGCAAAACTACTCAAATCCATGCAACAAGAAATGAAAAGGTTGAAATCACTACAGAACCTGGGGAAATGGAGAAGATCATCAATACCTGCTTGGAAAACCTTTACTAATACAGATCCCATAATACAGAAGAAATGGACAGATTCCTAAAAACCTATGAATTACCAAAGCTGAATCAAGAAGATGTAAAACTGCTGAATAACCCAATTTCAGCTAATGAAATTGCAAATGTAATTAGAACCTTACCAACAAAGAAAAACCCAGGTCCTAATAGATTCACTGCTGAATTCTACAAGAAATTTAGAGAAGACTTACTGCCAACACTTCTCAAACTCCTCAATGAAATTTAAAGGGAAACAAGGCTCCCTAAGTTATTTCTGGAAGCAACTACTACCCTAATACCAAAACCAGAGAAAGACTCAAGCAAAAAAAGAGAACTACAAGCCAATCTCCCTCATGAACATAGATGCAAAAATCCTCAATAAAATACCGGCAAAGAGAATACAGCAAATCATCAGGAAGATTATACACCATGATCACGTGGGATTCATCCCAGCAATGCAGGGATGATTCAGTATATGCAAATCAATAAATGTAATACACCATATCAACAGGGCCAAAGACAAGAATCACATGATCATCTCAATAGGTGCAGAAAAAGCTTTTGACAAAATCCAACACTCATTCATGATCAAAACCCTACAGAAAATCAGAATGCATGGTCTCTACATCAACCTGATAAAAGCCATATATGATAAACCAACAGACAAAATCTTACTAAATAGAGAAAAACTGAAAACTTTCAACCTAAAATCAGGAACAAGCCAAGGATGTTCATTATCAGCACTCCTATTCAATATAGTTCTGGAAATACTAGCCAGACCAATTAGACAATAGAAATAAAGAGAAGGATTGAGGAATGAAATGGAGACTCTGCCTAGCTTCCTGGGACCAGGAGGCCTTGGCCCTCACCCAGTTAAGGCGGAAGCTCCACCTGCATGCCCCGAGAGGCCGCCCTCCCTTGGTGCACGCAAGACCCAGCTCTACCAGGTCCCGTGATTCAGCGCAACCCAAGAATCAGCGTGACCCACAGGGGAATGCCTGGCCAGCCTCGCAGGACACAGAGGTACACAGCCCAGCCCAGATCAGCCCAGGACCCCAGAGCTGCTCAACAGGGATGGACCAACATAGCTTCAGGGACTTGGAGAGCTTGGGCTCCCCCCACCAGAGTGCAGAGTGTGAGTGAGCTCCATACTTCAGTGGAGCGGCTTGTGCGTGTGCCATCCGAGAACTCACCGACCCCCGCCCATCTGGGTTGCTCCCGGCACTGTAGGCCTGGGACTTGCCCAGGCTTGCCCTGGCACAGCTGTTGCTCTGAACTTGCAGACAGACCCAAGGTCTGGGCGGTGTCACTCTGGGGTACTCTGCCTAGCTCCCTGGGACCAGGAGGCCTTGGCCCACATCCTGTTAAGGCAGAGGCTCCACCCGCATGCCCTGGGAGGCTGCCCTCCCTTGTTGCACGCAGGACCCAGCTCTACTGGCTCCCGAGATTCAGCGTGATCCAAGAATCAGTGTTACCCTCAGGAGAACAACCGGCCAGCCTTGCAGGACACAGAACCACATAGGTTCTAGAAGAAAATGACAAAATGAAACACCAAGAGGCAGTCTCAGTCCCCCAGCCCACTAAGAACAAACCCGAGACACTGAAATGGAAGACAGTGGGAGTCACACAAATGGACATTCTGAAATGATAGAAAATGCAATAAAGAAACAGCTTCATGAAGCTATAGAGAAATTCAGATCAGAAATATTCTTTCAGCTAAAAAATGAAATGAGAATCATTATTAAAGAAAGGTTGTGTGTATATAAAGAAGAGCAAGATTAAAAAATAGAAGAACTTCAGAAAATGATTGAAACCTTGAATGAACAATATAAGACACAAACAGAATGCATGAAACAGATGCAAAGGGAAATGCAGGGAATGAAAAACTCCATGGAAAGTTTGAAAAACCGCTTAAATGAAGCTGAAGATAGAATCACAGATCTTGAAGAAAGCATGGGAGATCATGGCCACGAAAGAAAAGATCTCCTAAAAACAGTAAGGAACCAAGAAACAACAATTGAACAGCTGCAAGACAATGCCAAGAGAAATAAAAATAAGATTAATAGACATCAATGAAAAACCAGGGGTCAATACTAATGATCTGCAAACACTATTCACAAAAATAATAGCAGAAAACTTTCCAAACATGGGAACAGAATCTGAAATACAGGTAAATGAGGCATACAGAACCACAATTAACTACAACCAAAATAAATCCTCACCCAGACATATAATAATAAGGGTATCAGAAATACAGCACAAGAACAAAATACTAAAGGCTGTCAGAGAAAAGAAACAGATCACCTATGAAGGAAAGCCTATCAGAATCATGGCAGACTTCTCAACACAAACATTTGAGTCTAGAAGAGCTTGGAGTGAAGTATTTCAAATCCTGAAAGAGAACAGCTTTCAACCCAGATTGATGTAACCTGCAAAACTATCCTTAAAAACTGATGGAGAAATAAGATACTTTCATGACAAAGAACAACTGAAGAAATTTATGGCCACCAAACCAACACTACAAAGAGTACTGAAAGACACTCTAGAAAGAGATAAAGGTAGCCACAATCGTAAGAACAACAACAAAAGGAAACCACTAAGCAGGGCAAGTAATAAAACAGAAAATGTAGAAAACCAACAGCAGAAAGATATCACTACAGGGATGACTCAGTACATATCAGTTATATCAAACAATGTAAATGGTCTCAAATCACCAATAAAAAGAAACAGACTAGCAGAGTGGGTTAAGAAACATAACCAAAGAATATGCTGTGTACAAGAAACACATTTCACTCAAAAGGAAATTCACAGACTAAATATCAAAGGCTGGAAAACAATACTCCACCCAACAGGAACCCAGAAAAAAGAAAGGGTAGCTATTATGTTTGCAGACAATGCAAACTTCAAACCGAGAATGATCAAAAGAGATAAAGAAGGTCACTACATACTTGTTAGGGGAAAACCTCAAGAGGAAGAGATTCCAATCATGAATATATATGCACCAAATATGGGAGCACCCAACTATGTAAGACAATTCTTAATAGACATGAAAAACCAAATAAACAATAATACAGTTATAACAGGGGACCTTAACACCCCATTGTCACAGAGAGATAGATTAACCAAACAAAAAATCAGCAAATAGCAGAACTGAATCAAGCTTGTGAACAAATGGACCTAGTAGATGTGTACCGAGTATTCCACCCATCAACATCAGAATACACATTCTTCTCAGCTGCACATGGGTCATTCTCTAAAATAGATAATATACTGGTCCACAAAGCAAGCTTAAGTAAATGCAAATGAATGGAAATATTTCCATGCATATTATCTGACCACAGCCCAGTAAAATTGGAAATGAATGACAAAAAAACCTACAATAACTGCATAAACATATGGAAATTAAATAATACCCTTCTAAATAACCAATGGGTCACAGAAGAAGTTAAAGAAGAAATTAAACAATATGTACAATTAAATGAAAATACAAATACAAAATACTGGAACCTGTGGGATACAATGAAAGCAGTCCTCAGAGGAAAATTCATAGCACTAAACTCACATATCAGAAAAATGGAAAGAACACATATAAACATAATGCTGCACCTCAAACTTCTAGAAAAAGAAGAGCAAGTCAAGTCCAAAGCCCAAAGAAGGGAGGAAATTATTAAGATTAGAGCAGAAATTAATGCAATTGAAACTAAGAAAGCAATACAAAGAATTAATGAATCGAAGAGCTGGTTCTTTGAAAGAGTAAATAAAACTGATAAACCCCTAGCCCACCTTATCAAGAAGAGGAAAGAAAAAACTCAGATCCATGCAATAAGAAATGAAAAGGGTGAAATCACTACAGACCCGGTGGAAATACAGAAGATCATCAACACCTACTTCGAAAACCTTTACTCACATAGATTTGTTAACACAGAAGAAATGGACAGATTCCTAGAAACCTATGAATTACCAAAGCTGAATCAAGAAAGCGTAAAGCTACTAAATAACCCAATTTCAGTTTATGAAATTGAAAATGTAATTAAGACCCTACCAACAAAGAAAAGCCCGGGCCCTGATGGATTCACTGCTGAATTCTATAAGAAATTTAGGGAAGACTTAATGCCAACACTCCTCAAACTCTTCAATGAAATCGAAAAAGAAGCAAGTCTCCCTAACACATTTCTGGAAACAAGTATTACCGTAATACCAAAACCAGAGAAAGACCCAACCAAAAAAGGAAATTACAAGCCAATCTCCCTAATGAACACAGGGCAAAATTCCTCAATAAAATACTGGCAAATAGAATACAGCAAGTTATCAGAAAGATTATACAACATGATCAAGTGGTATTCATCCCAGGAATGCAGGGATGGTTCAACATACGGAAATCAATACATGTAATACACCATATCAACAGGGCCAAGGACAAGAAACACATGATCATCTCAATAGATGCAGAAAAAGCTTTGAACAAAATCCAACACGCATTCATGATAAAAACCCTACAGAAAATTGGAATAGATGGTCTCTACCTCAGCCTGATAAAAGCCATATATCATAAACCAACAACCAACATCTTACTAAACGGAGAAGAACTGAAAACTTTCAGCCTAAAATCAGGAACAAGACAAGGATGTCCATTATCACCACTCCTATTCAATATAGTTCTGGAAATATTAGCCAGATCAATTAGACAAGAGAAAGAAATAAAGGGAATAAGCATAGCGAAAGAAGAATTGAAATTATCATTATTTGCAGACAATATGATACTCTACATAGAAGACCTTCCAAAATCCATTAGAAGACACTTAGAATTAATAACTAAATTTAGTAATGCAGTTGGATACAAGGTGAACACTCAAAAGTCAATAGCATTCCTGTACACAAACAACAAAGTCACTGAGAGAGAAATTAAGGGAAACCACACCCTTCACTATAATATCCAAAAAAATGAAATACTGAAGAATCAATCTAACAAAGGAAGTAAAATATCTATACAGTGAAAATTACATTATTCTAAAGAAGGAAATCGAAGAGGATTTCAGATAATGGAAAGATATTCCCTGTTCATGGATAGGAAGAACAAACATCGTGTAAAAGACCATTCTCCCAAAATTATTATACAGATTCAATGCAATCCCAATCAAAATACCACTTGCCTACCTCACAGAGCTAGAGAAAGCATTCCTGAAATTCATCTGGAACAAGAAAATTCCTAGAATAGCAAAGGCAATTCTGGGCAACAAAGGCAAGGCAGGAGACATCCCAATCCCCAACTTGAAAGTGTACTACAAACCTACTATGATAAAATCAGCAGGCTACTGGAAACAAAACAGACCTGAAGATCAATGGAATAGATTAGAAGGTACAGCCACAACTATAAACACACTTAGCCACCTCATCTTTGATCAAGGGGACAAACATGTACATTGGAAGAAAGACAGCCTCCTTAACAAATGGTGCTGGAAAAACTGGCTTTCTATATGCCATATACTAAAACTAGATCCATGCCTATCACCATGCACTAAAATAAAGTCAAAATGGATCAAAGATCTGAATATAAAAACAAAGACACTAAACTTACTAGAAGACAGAGTAGGTAAAAATCTCGATGACATAGGAGTAGGCAGAGAGTTCATGAACAAAAATCAGATTGCACGGGAAACACTCCCCAGAATCAACACCTGGGCTCTCATCCTACTAAAATGTTTTTGCATGTCAAAGGAAATCTCCAACAGAGTGAAAAGAAAACCAACAAATTGGGAAAACATCTTAGCCAACTGTCCATCAGACAAAAGACTTCTATTTAAAACATATAAATAATTAAAAGAAATCAGGCCCCTAAAATTCAAGGACCCAATTCAAAAATGGGCATCTGAGATGAATACACACTTCTCAGAGAAACAAATACAAATGGCAAATAAATATATGAAAAAATGTTCAACATCAATCGTCATTCGGGAAATGCAAATTAAAACAACGCTGAGATTCCATCTCACTCCAGAAAGAATGGCCAAGATTAAAATATCAACCAACAACAAATGCTGGAGGGCCTGTGGGGAAAAATGAACTCTTCTCCACTGTTGGTGGGAGTGTAGACTGGGGCAACCACTGTGGAAGTCAGTGTGGAGATTCATCAAGAAGCTAGGATTAGAGATCCCATTCACCCAGCTATCCCTCTTCTGGGCATTTTCCCAGAAGAATTGAAAACATCATGGCACAGTGATATCTGTGAACCCATGTTTATAGCAACCCAATTTGTAATAGCCAGATTTTGGAAACAACCCAAGTGCCCATCAATCAAAGAATGGATAAAAATGATGTGGTATTTTTATACAATGGAGTACTACTCAGCTATTAAGAAAGATTGCATTGAGACTTTTGTAAGTAAATGGACACGACTTGAGACCATACTCCTAAGTGAGATAAATCAAACCCACATGTGTAAATACCGTATTGTCTCCCTAGTGTAAGAAATGGAAAATATATATGATCCAAAATCTATAATACTATGAAAGGGTAAAAAAAAACTCAAAGAGCAAAAGTAATTGGGAAGGGAAAAGGCGGAAAGATAAAAGGGAAGAGGAAAAGATATAAACCTGTATATATGTATATGTAAGGTAACTGAAAAGAACACACTGCTGAATGTATTCGTTATTGAGAAAGAACAATTAATACTCATATGATTAGATCAATTTTGCATGTCTATATCTGTTAATGTAAGTAACCATTTTAAAGATAACGATATGCAATATTGCAACCATTGTCAATTTTCTATCATCCGGGTTTGTAACCCTGCAATGTTACTGTTGTGTATTTACTCTAATCGTTTGTCTGTCTCTTTTGCTTGTTGTCTTTGTTTTATATGTCTTGTTTTCTGTTTTATCTTCACTTAAATAAAAAAAGAATTTGAATGGAAAAAGTAAAATTATCATTATTTGTAAATAACATGATACTCTATATAGAAGACCCCCAAAAACCCATTGAAACACTTCTAGATGTAATAACCAAATTCAGTAATGTTGCTGGATACAAAGTCAACACACAAAAATCAATAGCGTTCTTGTACACAAACAACAAACACACTGATAGAGAAATAAGGGAAACTACACCCTTCACTGTAACATCCAACCAACGGAAATAGTTAGGAATCAATCTAACAAAGGAAGTAAAAGATCTATACAGTGAAAACTACATTACTCTTAAAATGGTATTCGAAGAGGATTTCAGAAAATGAAAAGATACTCCCTGTTCATGAATAGGAAGAACAAACATCGTGAAAATGGCCATTCTCTCAAAATTGTGACACAGATTTAATGCCATCCCAATCAAAATACCATTTGCATACCTCACAGAGCTAGAGAAGGCATTCCTGAAATTCATCTGGAACCAGAAGAGACCTAGAATAGCAAAGGCAATTCTGGGCCACAAAGCTAAGGCAGGAGGCATCACAATCCCCAACTTGAAACTGTATTACAAAGCTCCTGTGATAAAATCAGCATGGTACTGGAATAAAAAGAGACCTAAGGATCATTGGAATAGATTAGAAGATACAGCCACAATACAAACACACTCAGCCACCTCATCTTTGACCAAATGGCCAAACATGTACATTGAAAGAGAGATAACCTCTTTAAGAAGTGATGCTGGAAAAACTGGCTTTCCCTATGCTGGAAACTAAAAGTAGATCCATGTCTATCACCATGCACTAAATTAAAGTTAAAATGGATCAAAGATCTGAATATTAAAACAGAGACCCTATATTTGCTGGAAGAAAAACTAGGTAAAAATCATGAAGACATAGGAGTAGGCTGAGAGTTGATGAACAAATATCAAACTGCATGGGAAATATTTCCCAGAATCAGCAAATGGAATCTCATCTTATTAAAGCATTTTTTCATGTCAAAAGAAATCTCCAACAGAGTGAAAAGAAAACCAACAAATTGGGAAAATATCTTAGCCAATTGTCAATCAAACAAAGGATTTCTATCTAAAACATATAAAGAATTTTTTTTAAAAAAAATCAGTATCTTAAAATTCAAGGACTCAATCCAAAATTGGGCATCTGAGATGAATACATGCTTTTCAGAGAAAGAAATTCAAATGGCAAATAAATATATGAAAAAATGTTCAACCTCAATGGTCCTTGGAGAAATGTAAGTTAAAACAACACTGAGATTCCATCTCACTCTAGAAACAATGACCAAGATAAAAAATAATCAACCAATAACAAATGCTGGAGGGGCTGTAGGGAAAAAGGAACTCTTCTCCACTGTTGGTGGGAGTGTAGACTGGTGCGACCACTGTGGAAATCAGTGTGGAGATTCCTGAGAAGCTAGGTTTAGAGATCCCATTTGACTCAGCTATTCCACTTCTGGCCATTTTCCCAGAAGAACTGAAAACATCATACCACAGTGATATTTGTGCACTCATGTTTATAGCAACCCAATTTGTAATAGACAAATCTTGGAAACAACCCAAATGCCCATCAATCAAGGAATGGATATAAAAGATATTGTATTTTTATATAATGGAGTACTACATAGCTATCAAGAAAGATTGCATTGAGACTTTTATAAGTAAATGGACATGACTTGAGACCACACTCATAAGTGAAATAAATTAAGCTCATCTGTGTAAATACTGTATTTTCTCCCTAGTGTAAGAAACTGAAACAGTACATATGATCCAAAGTCTACAATAAATACCATGTAAGGGTAAGAAACTGCTTAAATAGCAAAAGTAATTGGGAAAGGGGAATGGAGGAAAGTAGGAAGGGAAAAAGAAAAAGATACAAATCTGTGTATATGTATATGCAGGTTAGCTAAAATGACTATATTACTAAATGTATTATTTATTGAAAAAAAACAGTTAATACTCATATAATTAGATCAATTTTACATGTCTATATCTGTTAATCTAAACAGCTGTGTTGAAAGTAACGATATGCAATATTACAACCACTGTCAAATTCTTATCATCTTGTTTTGCAAACCTATGTTACTGTTTTGAATTTGCTGTGGTCGTTTGTCTCTTTTGCTTTTTGTCTTTCTTTTTTGTGTCTTTTTTCTCTTAAATTAAAAAAAAAAATACAACCCCGGGGATGGTGCAAAGTAAAACAATATAATTCTGATTGTTGTAAACAAAAAAACAGGAGTCAATACAACATAAAAAGACTATTTGCAAAAATAATAGCAAAAAGTTTTCCAAAAATGACAAAAAATCTGACATACAGATAAATGAGGCCTGTAGAACCCCAATCAGCCATAACCAAAATAAATCCACAACTTGACATACAATAACTAAGATCCCAGAAATTCAGCACAAGAACAGAATATTAGGGACTGGAGATTTAGCTCAGTGGCATAAGCACCTGCCTGGCAAGCACAGGGTCATGAGTTAGATGCCCAGTACTAAAAATAAATAAATAAATAACAGAATATTAAATGCTGTCCGAGAAAAGAATTAGGTCACCTGTGAAAGAAATCCCATCACAATCATAGCAGACTTCTCAACACAAACCCTCAAGTCAAGCAGTGTTTGTTGGAGTGAAGCTTTTCAAGTCCTCTGCGCAAACAACTTCCATCTCAGACTGACATAAGCTGCAAAACTATCTTTCAAAATCAATGGAGAAATAAGGTACTTCCATGACAAAGAACAACTGAAGAAATTCATCACCACCAAAACAATCCTACAAAGTATACTGAAAGATAGTTTAGAAAGAGATAAAGATGACCACAACTCCAAGAACAACAACAGAAAAAACCACCAAGCAATGCAAGCACTTAAACAGAGAAAAAAAGAAAAGAACCAACAACAGGAAGATAGCATGACAAAGATAAATCAATACACATGACTTATAACCATCAATTTAAGTGGTCTTAACTCACCAATCAAAAGAAATGGACTGGCAGGGTGGGTTAAGATACAAGATTCAGTAATATGCTGTATAAAAGGAACACATTTAACTCAAAAGTAAATTCATACAATGAAAGTCAAAGGATGGAAAACAATACTTCATGTGACAAGAACCCAGAAAAAAGCATGGATAGCTATTCTAATTACAGATAATGTGAACTTCAAACCAAGAATGATCAAAAGAGATAAAGAAAGTAAGTATATCCATGACAGAGAGAAACTCCAAGATGAAGAGATAACAATAATAAATAAAGATGCACCAAATATGAGAGCACTCAACTATATCAGACAAATATTAATAGGCATGAAAACTTAAATAAGCAATAACACAATTATAATGGGGGACCTCAACACTCCATTGTCAAAAAGAGTTAGATCTACTAGACAAAAAGTCAACAAAAAATAACAGAACAGAACCAAACTTGTGAACAAATGGACTGAGTAGATGTGTACAGAGTTTTCCACCCACCAGCAGAATGCACATTCTTCTCAGATGCATACGGGATGTTCTCTAAAATAGACCATATACTTCCCCACAGAATAAATTTAAGTAAATGCAAAGGAACTGAAATTATTCCATGCATATTATCTGATAGCAGTGCAATAAAATTAGAAATTAATGAAAAAAGAAACCACAAAAACTCCATAAACACATGGAAATTAAATAACACCCACCTGAACAACCAATGTGTCACAGAAGAAATTAAAAAACAAATTGTAGAAAATCTACAATTAAATGAAAATGCAAATACAACTTACTGGAACCTGTAGGACACAATGAAAGCAGTCCTCTGAGAGAAATTTATAGCAGTGAATTCTCACATTAGGAAAATGGAGTAAACACAAATAACCTAATGGTGTGTCGCACACTTCTAGAAAAAGAAGAGTGAGTCAAGCCCAAAGAAGGTAGAAAATTATAAAGATCACAGCAGAAATCAAGGCAATGGAGACTAAGAAAACAGTACAAAGAATTAATGAATCGAAGGGTTTATTTGTTGAAAGAATAAATAAAATTGATAAACCTCTAGCCAACCTTATCCTAAAGAGGAAAGAAAAAACTCAAATTCCCAAAATAAGAACTGAAAATGATGAAATCACTACAGATCCTGTGGAAATTCAGAAGATCATTAATATCTACGTTGAAAATCTATACTTTCATAGGTCAGAAAACACAGAAGAAATGGACAGATTCCTGGAAACATATGAATTTCCAAAACTGGATCAAGAAGATATAAAAACCCTAAATAAACTAATATCAGTTAATAAAATTTAAAACATAATTAAAAACTTACAAACAAAGAGAAGGCCAGGTCCTGATGGATTTACAGTTGAATTCTACACAAAATTTAGAAATTTAACACCAATATTCCTGTAATTATTTAGTGAAATAGAAAGGGAACCAATTCTCCCTAACTCATTCCTGGAGGCAAGTATTACCATGTTAACAAAACCAGAGAAAGACCCAAACAAAAAAGAAATCTACAGGTCAACCTCCTTAACAAACATAGATGCAAGAATCCTCAATAAGATACTAGTAAACAGAATGCACCAAATCATCAAGAAGATTGTACACCATGACCCAAGTGAGATGCATCCCAGGAATGCAGAGATGGTTCAACATGCACAAATCAATAAATGTAATACATCATATTAACAGAGCGAAAGACAAAAAAACACATGATCATCTCAATAGATGCAGAAAAATGTTTTAACGAGAGATATTATGGTAGCCATTGTTGATTTCCTGCTGTCTTGAAGTCCCGTATTGCTTGCATTGTGCTGTTGTGATTTGCTTTATTCTGCTTTGCTTTGTTTGGGTTTATTCTCTTTAAAATAAAAAAAGAAATGTTTTGATAAAACCCAACACACATTCATGGTAAAAAAAACCTTGGAGAAAATTGGAATAGATGGTCTTTACCTCAATCTAATAAAAGCAATATTGAAAAACCAATAGCCAACATCACACTAAATGGACAAAAACTCAGCCAGGCATGGTGGTGCATGCCTTTAATCCCAGCACAAGGGAGGCTGAGGTAGTAGGAGCATTGTGAGTTCGAGGTCGGCTTGGGCTACAACATGAGCACAAGGCTGGCCTGAGCTACGTAGTGTGACCCTGCCTCAAAAAAAAAAAAATACTAGGGCCAGGAGTTTGGCCCAGTGGCTTAAGCACCTGTCTGGCAGGTGCAAGGCTGTGAGTTGGATCCCTGTTGCCACAAAAAAATATTAATAATAAATAAATAAATGAACAAAAACTGAAAGGTTTCACTCTAAAATCAGGAAGAAGACAAGTATGTTCACTATCACCACTCCTATTCAATCTAGTTCTAGAAACATTAACCAGAGCAATTAGACAAAAGAGAGAGATAAAAGGAATAAGGATAGGAAAGGAAGAAGTTACACTGTCTTTCTTCACAGAAAACACAATACTCTACATAGAAGAGTATAGACCCCCAACAGACCTCTAGACTTAGTAAGCAAATTCGGCAGCATAGCTGGGTACAAAACCAACACTCAAAAGTCAGTAGCATTCTTGTACACAAAAACTTGCGGAGAGAAAAATTAGGAAAACCACACTCTTAACAGTAACATCCAAATAATGCAATACTTAGAAATCAATCTAACAAAGGCAGTAAAAGATTTATACATTGAAAATTACAGTACTTTGAAAAAAGAAATCAAAGAAGAGTTCAGAAAATTGAAAGATATTCCTTGTTTCTGGATAGGAAGTGTCAACATACTGAAAATAGCCAAACTCCCAAAACTGTTATACAGATTTAATGCAATCTCAAGTAAAATATCACTAGCATATCTCACAGATCTAGAAAAAATACTCAGAAAATTTAGCTGGAACCAGAAGAGACCTAGAATAGCAAACCCAATCCTAGGCAACAAAGACAAGGCAGGAGGCATCACAATCCCTGACCTGAAATTATACTACAAAGCTGCCATAAAAAAATCAGTATGGTACTGGCAAATAGACCTGAGAATCAATGGAAAAGAGAAGATACAGAACCAACTACAAACACACTTAGCCACTTTATCTTTGACAAAGGGACCATACATGTTCACTGGAAGAAAGACTTCAATAATTGGTGCTGGGAAAACTGGTTTTTCACATGCCAAAGACTAAAACTAGATCCATGTCTGTCACCATGCACTAAACTAAAGTAAAAATGGATCAAAGATCTAGATATTACAACAGAAACACTAAATCTATTGCAAGATAAGGCAGATAGAAATCTTGAAGACATAGAGGTAACAAACACTGAAGGGACTGTGGGGCAAATGGAACCCTTCTCCACTGTTGGTGAGAGTGTAGACTGGTGCAACCACTGTGCAAAATAATGTGGATATTCCTCAGAAAACTAGAATTAGATGTCCTATTCGACCTAGATATTCTCTTTCTGGTGATTTTCCCTGAATTAATAATACCATAACACAGTGATACATGTGCAACAAAGTTTATAGCAGCATAATTTATAATAGATAAATTTTGCAATCAAGCCAAATGCCCATCAACCCAGAAGTGGACAAAAATATGTGGCATTTTAATACAATGGAATACTACTCAGTTATGAAGGGTAAACATGAGGCTTTTATAACTAAATGGATGCAACTTGAGACCATACTCATAAGTGAAATAAACCAGACTCACTTGTTTAAACAATGTATTGTCTCCCTAGTATAAGAAACTGAAAGAATAAATAAGATCCAATACCTATAATAGATAATGTGAAAGAGGAAGAAACTACTCAAAAGGAAAAAAAATAACTGGAATATGGAGTAGGAGAAAAGAAAAAAGGGAAAAGAAAAATATATATATAGACACAGGATAGCTAAGATAATTATAATACTAATTTCTATTAGTTCATTGAAAAGAATGGCATATGCTTTTTTGATCAATTTTTCATGCCTACATCTCATAATCTGATCAAATACTTTAAAGATAGCAATATGCAATATATGAACCATTGTTAATCTCCCATTGTCTTGTTTTGAAACTCTATATCATTGTTTTTATTGTTCTTTCTTTTAACAAAAAGTGCCATCAATAGACAACTCACTTTCTGGGGCCCCCTCTGTCCCTCTTAGACAGAAGCTTTCTTTTCTCTCTCAATAAATTCTTCCTACACTTTTTTTAGAGTAGGAATATTTATTGGAGAATAGGAATGGAGAGTGGGAAATGGGGAAAAAAATGAAGATACAGGAATAGGAACGGATTTTCTAAATAGAAACTCTATCATATAGGACATAGCAGCAAGAATCAACAAATGGGATTATGTCGAACTAAAAACTTCTGTACAGCAAAAGAATCAATCAGTAGAGTGAATGAACAGCCTACAGAATGGGAAAAATATTTGCCAGCTACTCCTAGGATAGAGGTCTTATATCTATAATATACAAACAACTCAAAAAGCTTAAGCTACCTAAAAGTAAAGATCCAGTAGAGAAATTGGCAAGAGAAACAAACACTTCACAGAGGAAGAAATACACATGGCCAACAAATATAAGGGGAAAAAACGTTCACCTCTGGTTGCTAGAGAAATGCAAATTAAAGCAATGCTAAGACTCCATCTTATGCCAGAAAAATGGCACTTATTAGAACATCAAACAGTAACAAATACTGATGTGGCTGTGGCAAAAAAAGGAACTCTCTTACACTGTTTGTTGGAATGCAAACCAGTACAGTCGCTATGAAAATCTGTATGGAGATTCCACAAAGAATTGAAACTAAAAATTCCTTACAACCCAGTTATCCCCCTGACAGGTATCATCCTCAAAGAGTTTAAATCATCGTATTACAGTGAAACTTGCATACCAATGTTTATAGCAGCACAATTCATAGTAGCTAAATCCTGGAAGCAGCCTCTATACCAATCAACAGACGATTGGATAAACAGAATATTGTATCTATATATAATGGAATACCACTGAACCATAAATACAAGTTTGAGGCATTTGTAGGAAAATGGAGGCACCTGGAAAATATAATCCTGAGTGGAAAAAAGCAGACAGGCAAGCATGAATTCCGCATGATATTCCTCATTTGAATGAGGCATGCTGCAAACAAATAAAATGATAAAAGATGGATAGAAAGGGAAAAGTGGACAGATTTCATCGAGTTATGAAGTGGACGAAGGGAACAAGGAAAGGTGAAAGGGGGAGAGGATGGGGAAATGAGAGGAACAAAGATATGCCAAGTACAGGAACATAATAACCCTAACCAATGTAAACATCATAAGCCATGACATATGCTAAAAAAAAGCATCAACAGGTATGAAAAAAACTGATTTAGAAACCTGATAAGGAGAGAAAAAAGGGAGACAAGGGAATTAAAATAAAACAAATTGTAATATGTCATGTAATCACTCCCCAACATAACTGTAAACTGCAGGAATTACGAACATTTGCAAAGGAAATATAACAAAGTAAAATAAAATGAAATAAAAAGTATAAAAACACCTACCAACTAAGAAAAGACAAGGTTCTGATGAAGTTTCCACTGAATTCTGCAAAACTTTCTGGGAATATGTAATGCCAATACACAAACTCATTAATGATACTGAAAGTGAAAGAGTACTCCCAAACTCATTCCAGAAAAGTATTACCCTGATTCCAAAACCAGACATGAACCCACCAAAACTATAGGACAATCCCTTCTATGTATATAGATACAAGCATCCGCAACAAGTTACTGGCAAAAACAATGTAACAAGTCATCAAAAAGATCATACATCATAATTAAGTAGGCTTCATTCCAGGGATGCAAGGATGGCTCAACTTATGCAAATCAAAAAATGTAATTCATCACATAAACAGAAGGACAAAAATCATAGATGTAGAAAAACCCTTTGATGAAATCCAATAGTAATTCAAGATAAAAACTCTGAAAAAAAAGATACTGAAGGACCTTATCTCAATCTGTTGAAAGCTATTATATGGCAACGTCACATTCAAAGTGAAAAAAATTAAAAGTTTTTCCTGTAAAATCAGGAACAATAGATTTCTACAGAGTCTTCCACGTGACAACATAAGAAAACACATTATTCTCAGATGAACATGGAACTTTCTCAAAAATAGACCACATACTAGCTCACAGAACATGGTTAAGTAAATTCAAAGGAACTGAAATTAGCTCATGCATATTATCAGACCATAATCAATGAAATTGGAAATCAGTGACTAAAGAAACCGCAAAAACTGTATAAACAAAGAAATGTATAAACACATGAAAATTAAATTAAACCTTCCTGAACAACCAATGGGCCCAATTTTTGCATGAAATTAAAGAAAAAACTAAGTAATTTGTACAATTAAACAGCAATTCCAATACAACATACCTGCACTTAATGAGAAACAACAAAAGTATTTCTATGATGAAAATTGATAGATTCAATTTCACATCAGAAAAAAAGAGCTCAAATAAATGACCTAGTGTTGAACCTCAAACTACTATTAAAAGATGAACAAGTTATACTCAAAGCACATATGAGGGAGGAAATCATAAATATCAGAACAAAAATTAGTGCAATTGAGACTAAGAAAAGAACATAAAGAATCAATGAATCAAAAAGTTGGTTCCTTGAAAGATTAAATAAAATTGGTAAACCCTTAGCCAACCTAGAAAGAAAAAAAAAAGACTCAAATCCAGGCAGTGAGGAATAAAAAGGGTTAAATTACAATAGACCCTGCAGAAATTCCAAAGAGCATGAATACTTACTTTGAGAAAATTTATTCTAATAAGATGAAAAGCAGAAGAAATGGACAAATTTCTATATGAATTCCCATATGAATTACTCATGCTGAATCAAGATACAAAATTCTAGATAACAAAGTATCAGTCAAAGAAATTGAAAATGTAATTAAAAACTTACAAACAAAGAAAAACCCAGGTCCCAATGGATTCACAGCTGAATTCTACAAGAAATTTAGTGAGGAGCTAATGTCATTACTCCTCAAACTCTTTAATGAAATTAAAAGAGAACCAATATGTCCAAAGACATTCCTGGAATCAAAAATTACCTGTATTCCAAAACCAGAGGAGGATCAAACTAAAAAAGAGAAATACAAGCCAATATCCCTAATGAACATAGATTAAAAAATTCTCAATAAGATACTGACAAACTGAATGCAGTAAATTGTCAAGAATACCATGACCAAGGAGGATTCATTGCAGGATATTTCAACATACACGAATCAATAAATGTAATACACCATATCAACAGAACCAAAGACAAAAATCACATGATCATCTCAAAAGATGCAGAAAAAGTATTCAACAAGTCCAACACCCATTTATAATAACCTTATAAAAATTAGAATATATGGTCTTTATCTCAATCTGATAAAGCCATCTGTGACACATCAAAAGCCTGCATCATGTTAAATGATCAAAAACTGAATGTTTTCCTCCCAAATAAGAAACAAGACAAGGATGTCCATTATCACCACTCAGATTCAATATAGTGCTGAAAATATTAGCTACAACAATTGGACAAGAGACAGAAATAAAAGGAATAAGGATAGGAAAAGAAGTTCAATTCTCATTATTTGCAGATGACAAGATACTCTACATAGAAGATTCCAAAATTGCCACCAAAAAACTTGTAAATTTAATAACCTAACTCAGTCACATAGCTAGAAACAAAATCAACATTCAAAAATCAATAGCATTCTTGTACACAAATAACAAACTCACAGAGAGAGAAATTAGTGGAAAAACACCTTTGACAATAGCAACAAAAAATAAAATCAATCTGACAAAGGAAATAAAAGATCTTTACATTGAAAAAATGGAAATATAGCCCTTGCTCTTATGTAGAAAGAGCCAATCTAGTGAAATTGAGCTACTTTCAAACTCACTTAATAAAATCTCAATATGTAATGAAATCTCAATCAAAATATCAGTAGCATAACACATAGAATTAGAAAAAAAAACCTAAAATTCATTTGGAACTAGAAAAGACCTAGGATAGCAAAAGCAATTCTGGGCAACAAAGGCAAGTCATGGTACATCACAGTTCCTGATGTGAAATTATACTGCAAAGCTACCATGATAAAAACAGTATGGTTCTGGCATAAATAAGGACTAAGGATTAATGGACTAGGTAACAAGATGCAAAACCAGCCGGGCGTGGTGGCGCACGCCTTTAATCCCAGCACTCGGGAGGCTGAGGTAGGCGGAGCGTAGTGAGTTCGAGGCCAGCTTGGGCTACAACGCGAGCGCAAGGCCGGCCTGAGCTACATAGTGCGACCCTGCCTCAAAAAACCAGGGCCGGGAGTTTGGCTCAGTGCCTTAAGCGCCTGCCCTGGCAGGCGCGAGGTTGTGAGTTCAATCCCCGGTGCCGCAAAAAAAAAAAAAAAAAAAAAGATGCAAAACCAACTCCAAACATACTCACCCACCTTATCTTTCACAAAGGGGCTAAACACTTTCAACAGTAGAAAGAGAGCCTCTTCAATAAATGCAACAGGGTCACCAGGCCTTCCAGATACTGAAAACTAAAGCTAGACCCATATCGATCACCATGCACTAAAATAAAAGCAAAATGGATAAGAAATATAAAAGTTAAAATAGAGACACTAAATCTGCTGGAGAAGAGAATAGGTAAAACTCTTGAAAATACAAGTGTAGGTAAAGACTTTATAAATGACACCCTGATTGCACAGGAAGTATTACAAAGAATCAACAACTGGGATTTCATCATATTAAAAATCTTTTGCACAGCAAAAGAAACCACCAGCAGAGTGAAGAGACAACATATAGACTGGAGAAAAAATTTACCACCTGTTCCTCAGGCAACGGACTAATATTGAGAATATATAAAGAACTTAAAATAGTCGAAACCCCCAAAATTTAAAAACCCAGTCCAAAGAAGGGCATCTGAAATGAATAGGCAGTTCTCAGATAAAGAAGTACAAATAGCAAATAAGAGCAATTAGTTCAGAGAATGAAATAAACAGATATGCATAGTAAAGGAAGAAGTCATATTATCATTATTTGTAGATGACATAATAATTATGCCAAAAGAATCCTAGAATCAATAACCAAATTCAGCAGTCTTGCAGGATACAAATTTGACACTCATGCAGCCAGGCATCATGGTGCACTCCTGTAATCCCACCTCATGGGAGTCTGATGCCAGAGGATTACTGGAAATTTGAGGCCAGTCTAAGCTATGTAGTGAGTTCAAGGTCAGCTTGAAATATATAATGAGATCCTGACTCAAAAAAATAAAAAAGAAAGAAAAAAAGAAAGAAAGAAAGAAAGAAAATACACATAAAAATTAATAGCTTTCCTGTACACTATAATGTACTCTCCTAGAACAAAATTAGGGAAACAATATCATTCACAATAGCAACAAGAAAAGTGACATACTTAGGAATTAACCTAATCAAGGAAAAAACTATAATATTCTGGAAAGGAGATTGAAGAGGACATCAGAAAATGGAAAGACATCAGTTGTTCTGGCATAAGTAAGAGTATTGAAAAATCGCTGCAATTCCAAAACTGATATGCAGATTTAACCAATCCCCATTAAAATACAAATAGCGTTCTTCACAAAATTAGAAAAAAAGATTCCTAAAAATCATAGAATTGAAAGAGACCCAGAACAGCAAAAGAAATCATCCTGGCCAACAAGAGCAAAACAGGAGCAATCACAATCCCAGACTTCAAATTATATTACAAAGCTACATTGATAGAAACAGCATGGTACTAGCACAAAAATAGATATGGGTATCAGTGAAAAAAATAGAGATTGTAGAAACAACTGCAGGTATATTTAGCTAACTTATCTTTGAAAAAGGAGCAAAAAACCTATACTGGGGAAAAGATAGACTCTTTAACAAGTGCTGCAGGAAAAATTGGATACCCACATGTGAAAGACTGAATCTAGAACCATATCTTTCACCATGTACAGAACTAAAATCAAAATAAATCAAGAATCTAAATATTAGAACAAAAACAATCATCTAGAACATAAGATAGAGAAGTCTCTTGAAGACATAGTTGTAGGCAAGGATTTCTATAAAGAACATCAATTGCGTAAGAAATAACATCAAGAATCAACAAATGGAATCATCTCAAACTAAAAAGCTTCTGCATAGCAAATAAAACTAAAGGAGTGAAGAAATAACATACAAAATGTGAAAAAATGCCACAATTCCTCATACAAAGGACTAACATCTGGAATATATTAAGAACTCAAAAATTAAACAACCCAAAATAAAAATTCAATCAAAAAATAGGCAACTGAAATGAATAGGAACTTCTCAGAAGTAAACATGAAAAAATGTACAACATTCCTGCCAAGCGACCTCAAGAAGCTGAGGAGCTTCAGTGGGCTGAGTGGTGTGGGCAGAAGGCCTGCACAGCAAACTACCTAGCCATGCAGCCTTGGTACGTTGTGAGCCTGGTAGGGACCCACCCAGTGACCCCAAGGAGCTGGGGAGCTTTCATAGGCCACATGGCATGAGCTGAAGGCCTGCACAGAATACTCCACCTAGAGATTCAGCCTTGGTATGCCACTCAGAAACTGATACGGCTTCACCCAATGACCCCAAGGAACTGGGGAGCTTTGGTACACCAAGGGCGTAAGCTGAAGGCCTGCATACTGTACTCCACCTAGCCAATCAAACTTGGTATTCCACTCAGAACATCGTAGGGCCCCACCCAGCAATCTCAAGCAGCCAGGAGCTTTGGTGTGAGACGTGGGAGTGTGCTGAAGGTCCGCCCAGCATACTCCCCTCATTTGAGGAGCCTTTGAACGACACTAGGGACTCAGTAAGGCCTGCCTAACAACCCTCACTCAACTGGGGAAACTCCCTGCAGTACAGACAGCCATAACTCAAACCAGAAAACAATTGAGACTTTGCATTTACTTGCCCCAGGAAAATAAAGGAAAATGACAAAATGTAAGAGCAAAATGCAATCTCAAACTTCCAGGCCATCCCAAAGAAGCCTAGGAGATAATGGAAATAGAAGAAAGTGTAAACCATACACAATAAACTTCTGAAATGACAGCAACTGAAGTAAAGAAATAACTCCATGAAGCTGTAGAGGAACTCAGATCAGAACTAATCTCCCAGGTAAAACAAGAAATGATAAACATTATGAAACAAATTCTGAACACATCTAAAGAAGACATAGCTTAAAAAACAGAGGAGCACTGCAAAACGACGGAAATCTTCATTAACAATATAAGAAAGAATTAGAAAGCATGAAAGAGATTCAAAGAGATACTTAGGAAATCAAAAATTCCATCGAAAGCTGGAAAAACAGCCTCAATGAATGTGAGGATAGACTTTCAGACCTTGAAGGCAAGATTGCCGGGAGTGAACAGGAAAGGAAAGATCTTTTAAAAATAGCAAAGGATCAGGAAATAACAATTCAACAGTTGCAAGATGATGCAAAGAAAAACAATATATGATTGATAGGTGTAAATGAAAAAGGTGACAACACAAATGATACAAAAGGACTATTTACAGAAGTAATAACTGAAAGTTTCTTAAGCATGGGAAAGGAAACTGACATACACATAAGTGAAGCATATAGAAATCCAATTAGCCATAACCAAAATAAATCTGCACCCAGACATATAATAATCAACAACCCAGAAATTCAACATAAGAACAAAATATTAAAAAGCTGTTAGAAAAAAGAGAAAGATCACCTATAATACAAAGCCCATCAGAACCACAGCAGACTTCTCAACACAAAAAATGAAATCAAGAAGAGCATGGAATGAAGTATTTCAAATCCTAAAGGAAAATGACTTCTAACTCAGATTGGTGTACTCTGCAAAACTGTCCTTCAAAATTGATGGAGAAATAAGATATTTACACAAAAAAGAACACGTGAAGAATTTCATGACCACCAAACCGTGCAAAGAATACTGAAAGATATTCTAGATAAACATAAATATAACCACTACTCCAAAAACACCAACAGAAAAAAAAATTAGGCAAGGCAAACAATTAAACAGAAGGGAAAGTTAAAGAACCAACAGTAGAAAGATGACAAACATAAGCCAATATATAACAGTTATAACCATCAATGTAAATGACCTCAATTCACCAATTAAAAGAAACATACTAGCAGAATGGATCAAGAAACAACATTCAAACATATGCTGTATACAAGAAACCCATCTTACCCAAAGTTAACTGAAATTCAAAGGACGGAAGACAATACTTCATGCAACAGTAACCCAAAAAATTACAGGGGTAGCTATTCTGTTTGCAGACAATATGAACTTCAAACCAAGAATGATCAAAAGAGATAAAGAAAGTCACTACATACTGGTTAGGGGAAAACCTAAAGAGGAAGAGACAACAATTTTAAATAAATATGCACCAAATATGGGAGTAGCCAATGATATAAAAAAATAATAGAAATTAAAAATCAAATTAGAAATAAGACAATTATAATGGGAAACATTAATATCCCATTGACACAAAGAGACAAATCAACTTGATGGAAATTCAGCAAAAAAAAAACAGAACTAAACCTAACTTGTGAATAAATGGACTTAGTAGTTGTATACAGAGGGTTCCACACAACAACATCAGAATATACATACTTACCAGCTTCACATGGAATATTCTCTAAAATAGACCATATACTAGACCATGGAACATGTTTAAGTAAATGCAAAAGAATAAAATTATCCCAGGCATATTATCTGATCATAGTGCCATGAAACTAGAAATTAATGACAAAAGCTTCATAAACCCATGGAAATTAAATAATATACTCTTGAACACTCACTGGGTCACAGAAGAAATTAAACAATATCTACAAGGAAACAAAAATACAAATACAAATTACTGGAACCTGTAGGATGCAATGAAAGCAGTTCTTGGAAATTTATTGTGGTGAATTCCCACATCAGGAAAACACAATGAACTCAAAAAAACAACCTGATGCTAAACATCAGACATCTGGAAAAAGGAGCAAGTCAAACCAAAACCCAAAAGAAGGGAGAAAATTATATAGATCAGAATAGAAACTAACACAGTAGAGATTAAGAAAACAATTCAAAGAATTAACAAATCAAAGAGTTGCTAAGCCCCTAGCCAACTTTATTTTAAAAAGGAAAGAAAAAACTCATACTCATACAAGATGGAAAGAAAAGGCAAATATTACTATAGACTCAGTGGAAATACAAAAGATCATGAATACCTACTTCTAAAACCTTCACTCCCATAGCTTCTATAACAGAAGAAATAGATTCCTAGAAACATATGAATTACCAAAGCAGGATCAAGAAAATGTAAAACTGCTGAATAACCTAAAATCAGTCAATGAAATTTAAAATTTAATTAGAACTTTTTCAAAAAAGAAAAGTGCAGATCCTGATGGATTCACAGCAGAATTCTACAAGAAATTCAAGGAAGACTTAATGCCAACCCTCCTCAAACTTTTCAATGAAATTGAAAGTGAAGCAATTCTTTGTGACACATTCCTGGAAGCAAGTAGTACCCTAACATCAAAAGCAGAGAAAGACCCAACCAAAAAAGAGAACTACAGGCCAATCTCTCTAATGAACATAATTGCAAAAATCCTCAATAAAATACTGGCAAACAGAATGAAGCAAGTCATCAAGAAGACTATACACCACTACCAAGTGGAATTGATCCCAGAAATGCAGAGATGCTACAACATATGCAAATCAATAAATATAATACACCATATCAATAAAGCTAGAGATAAGAATCACATGATTATTTCAATAGATGCAGAAAAAACTTTCGAGAAACTCCAACACTCATTCATGATAAGAACCCTGTGGAAAATTGGAATACATGGTCTTTACCTCAACCTGATAAAAGCCATCTATGAAAAATCAACAGACAGCATCATATTAAATGTTTAAAAACTGAAAGCTTTCACTCTAAAATCAGGAACAAGGCAAAACTATCCACTATCACCACTCCTATTCAATATAGTGCCAGAAACAGTAGCCAGAGCAATTAGACAAGAGAGAAAAATAAAAGAAGTAAGGATAGGAAAGGAAGAAGTTAAATTATCATTATTTTTAGATGACATGATACTCTACACAGAAGACCCCCAAAACACCATTGAAAGACTTCTAGATGTAGTAAACAAATTCAGTAATGTAGCTGGATAAAAAATAAACACTCAAAAATCAATAGCTCAAACAACAAACTCCATGAGAGAGAAATAAGAGACCACACCCTTCACAATAGCATCCAAAAAATGAAATACTTAGGAATCAATCTAACAAAGGAAGTAAAAGATCTATACAGTGAAGTTTACAGTATTTTGAAAAAAGAAATTGAAGAGGATCTCAGAAAATGGAAAGACATTCCTTGTTCATGGATAGGAAGAACAAACATTGTGAAAATGGCCATTCCCCCAAAGTTGTGATACAGATTTAATGCAATTCCAAGCAAAATACCATTAGCATACCTCACAGATCTAGAGAAAACATTTCTAAAATTCATCTGGAACCAGAAGAGACTTAGAATAGCAAAGACAATTCTAGGCAACAAAGGCAAGGCAAGAGGCATCACAATTCCTGACTTGAAATTATACTGCAAAGCTCCTGTTATAAAATCAGCATGGTACTGGAATAAAAACACACCTGAAATCAATGGAATAGATTAGAAGATACAATCACAAGTACAAACACACTCAACCTCCTTATCTTTGACAAAGGGGCCAAACATGTTCACTGGAAGAAAGATAGCCTCTTTAATAAATGGTGCTTAAAAAACTGGCTTTTCATATGCCTAAATCTAAAACTAGACCCATGCCTATCACCATGCACTAAACTAAACTCAAAATGGATCAAAGATCTAAATATTAAAACATCTCCCCAGTCTAGCCAGGCTTCCTGGTAAGCAGCACAAGCAGCGTGGAATCAAGGAAGTGAAAAATCAGTGCCTCCTGAGAACCTGCCATGATGAGTCTGGGAAGATCCAAAAATAAGACAACTAGCCAGCCTTCCTGGTAAGCAGTACAAGTGGTACAGATTCCAGGATAAGAAAAATCAGCACCTCCCGAGGACCCACCTGCTAGGACTGGGAAGATCCAGCAAGAAGACAACTAGCCAGCACTCCTGGTAAGTGGTGCAATGGGTTCCAGGAAGAGAAAAGTCAGTGCCTCCCATGAGTCTACCAGGACACATGCTAAGAATCAACACCCCACCCCACAAGCAACCCGCTAGTTTGGAGGACAAACTAACATGACAGCAACTGAGGTACATAAAGCAACTAAATGCTTGTATTGTTTGGTTGATTTTGCAGGCCTGGGGCCAGCAGTCTGAGCATCTCTTGGAAGGATGCTGGTATGCAATATAGCAAATATGGGGGATTTCCTTCTATCTTGTCTTTGAAATCCAATATTGTTCTCACTATTTTGCTTTATTCTGATTAATTGTTTTGCTTAGTACAATATACCATTTTGATTGGTTTTATTTTGTTTTGTTTTTGGTTTGATTTTGCTATACCTCATGGAATGGACAACTATTGTGAAGATTACAAGATATACTATGGTAGCTATTGTTTTTATAGTATCTTGCTTTGAAGTTCTATACCAATTTTACTGCTTTGTGTTTATTGGCTTTTTTGTTTTGTTGGATTTTACTCTCTTTAAAAAAACATTACCCAATGTTTACATGCATGTACCAATACCTCATATTATCATTCATTTACCAGTTAACCTCAATTTAAAATGAATAAAATGTTTAAAACTCATAAACACATAAACTTGAAAACAGAAACACTGAACTGTCTGAAAGACAAAGTTGGCAAAAATCTTGAAGACATAGGGGTAGACAGAGAATTCATGTACAAAAACTAAACTGCATTTGAAATACTTCCCAGAATCAACAACTGGGATCTCATCTTCTGAAACAGTTTTTGCATGTCAAAAGAAAACTCTGAAAACAAAACTCACTAACTGGGAAAAAATCTTAGTCAACTGTCCCTCAGACAAAGGACTTCTAGCTTGAATATATAAAGAATTTTTTAAAAAATCAGGCCTTCAAAATTCAAAGACCCAGTCCAGAAATGGGTTTCAGAGATGAATGTACACTTATCAGCTGAAGAAATGCAAATGGCAAATAAATACACAAGAAAATGTTCAGTATCATTGGTCATTAGAGCAATGCAAATTAAAACAACACTGCGATTCCATCTCACTCCAGAAAGAATGGTCAGGACCAAGAAAACCACCTATAAGAAATGTTGGAGAGGCTGTAGGTAAAAAAGAACTCTTCTGCATTGTTGGGAGTGAAGGCTGGTGCAGTCACTGTGGAAATCAGTCTGGAGGTTCCTCAAAAAGCTGGGATTGGAAGTCCCTTTTGACCTAGTATTCCACTTCTGGGCATAGTACCAGAAGAACTGAAAACGTCATACCACAGTGATATATGTGCACCCATGGTCATAGAAGCACAATTTATAACAGCTAAATCTTGGATAGTACCCAAATGACCATCAACTGAGGAATGGATAAAAAAGATGTGATATTTTTGTACAATGGAGTACTACTCGGCTATAAATAAGGATCACACTGAGACTTTTATTGGTAAATGGATGCGAATTGAGTCCATAATCATAAGTGAATCAAACACATGTGTAAATGCCATATTGTCTCCCTAGCGTAAGAAACTGAAAGAGTAAATAAGATACAAAATCTTCAATAAGTATCGTGAAAAGGGTAAGAAACTGCTCAAAGGGGAAAAATAATTAGATAGGGAAAAATGAGAAAAGAAGGAAGGGAAAAGAAAAAAAGATAAATTTGTATATATACACTTAAGATAGCTAAGATGATTGTACTACTAATTCTATTGGTTCTTGGAATAAAACAGTTAATACTAATATGATTAGATCAATTTTGCATGTCTGTATCTGGTAATCAGAGTAACTCTTTTGCAAATAACTATGCAAAGTAATAATCTTTGTTATTTCCTACCAGCCTATATTGCTATTGGTTTGGCCTCTTTGTTATTGATCTTTGTCTATTTTGTTTTTTGTTTTTCTTGTATGTTGTTTTGTTTTGTTTTTCTCTTCTAATACAGAAAGGATAGATGTACATGTACAGGATTATATATGCCTAGAACTTCTCTTAAACAGTTTACAAGAATCCATTTTATCATGAGTGATGCTATGAACACCTACTCTGAAGATGAGACATTATGATAGGCATTGCTGATTTCCTATCTTGTTTTGAAGTTAATGCTTTTATTCTTTGTTTTGATTGGTTTTGGTCTTTTCTATTATTTGATTTCAATATGTATGAAGGTATGGACAGCTATTTTGAAGAAAACAAGGGACATTATGGTCACCATTTTTTTCTTTCCTATTGTCTGATTTTAAAGGCCTGTAATGCTTTCATTCTTTTGTTTTGATTGGTTTTATACTATTTTATTTTGTTTTAATTTATTGTGTGTGAAAGTATGGACAACTATTTTGAAGAAAACAAGAAACATTATGGTAGCTGCTGTTGATTTCCTGTTGTCTTGTTTTGAAGTCCTGTGTTGTTTGCTCTGTCTGATCTGCTTTGTTCTGTTTGTTTTGTTTTATACTTTTTAATATAAAAAATATTCAACATCTTTGACCATTAAAGAAAGTCAAATTAAAACAACGTTGAGATTCCATCTTAATCCAAACAGGATGGCTATCATCAAGAAATTGAATCATAGCAAAATGCTATAGAGACTGCGGGGGCAATTTTATTTTTTTATTTTTAGTGAGAATGTAGTGCAACTATTGAAGAAATCATGGAGTATCCTGAAAGAAATAAAAACAGAAATTTTATTTGGCCCAGCTATTCCTCTTCTGGATATCTTCCTGAAAGAGTTAATGACATCATATTACAGTTATGCATGCACACCCATGTTTATAGTAGCTCAATTCTAGTAGTAGCTAAATGTTGGAAGCAGCCCATGTGCTCATCAGCCGATAAGTGGATGAAATGTGGTATTTGTGCGCAGGAGAGCACTACACTTTCATAAAATTAGAGGAACTCGAGTCAATTATAGAAAAATGTTTGCATTTTGAAATAATAATGTTAAGTGAAATAAATCAGACACACAAGCTTAAACATCACACAGTTTCTTTTATATGAGAAAACCAAAATATAATTGAAGAGAAAAATAAAGGGTAGATAACAGGAAATATGGAGATAAATTTTTTGCAATAGGGAAAGGGCTAAGATATAGAGGGAGTGGATAGGAGGTAAACAATGAAAAAAATTATTAAGATCTGTTAGGTACATATATCAACACACTACAAGGAATGTAATTATTATGTATTATAAACATGTACTAATAGAAAAATAAAAATTGAAAAAATTCAAAGCTAACAATCTACGACTACTATCTTCAGAGAAATAAGAGAAAATGTAGTCATCCCTCTATATGCACATGTTCCACATCCATGGATTCAAACAACTACAGATCAAAAATATTTGTGGGAAAAAAACTCTCTGTACTGAACAGATACAGAGTTGTCTTCCTGGTCATTATTTCCAAAACAATGCAACAACTTTTTTTCATAGCATGTATACTGTATTACATAAGTCATCTAGAGATGATTTAAAATATATGGAGGATGCACATAGGTTATATTAGTTATATGCAAATACTACACCATTTTGTCTAAGGGACTTGAGTATCTGCATCGGGTGTGGAGAAATCCTGAAATCAGTATCTCATAAATAGAGTGGGATGACTGTAATACATTGATGAAATAAATGAAGGATGCCATGGAATAGACTCATATGTTAAAATTATGATAGCTAATTTTTTTATTTTAAAAACAAAAATGTTAATTTTTTAATTAATATAATGTTTAGAGCACACGGTCAGGAAACTCAGGAGGTAATGAAAACTAAAAACAAAGATATCGGCAATACAATACAAATAGCAAGAAAACAAAAAGATAAACCTTGGAACTTTTACATCTAATAGTACTTCCTAAAGAATGAACACAAGAAATTAAAGAAATTATAAAATAATTAACACAAGAAAATTTCTCACAAGTAATGTGCTTTTAGATCAATAGGCCCCACCAAGTGTACAGCAGAAACTGTGTCAAGTCAAACATCAACATGACATTTCATAGCATCAGAAATAAAAAAGAGAAGAGAAACCATGCATTTCCATGAAGCAAGCCCTGGTATGCTGATTGGTAAGAGCCTCAGCCAGAAAAGGAACTACACTTTCCCATGAGCCAGCCAGTGCGTGGGCTGAGGGGGATATCCTCCTGTCTTGTTTTTGAAATCCAATGCTTTGTTCCATTTTACCGTTTTATTTTATCCCTGCATCTGGTAACCTGGACAACTATTTTGAAGATAACAATATGCAATATTGTTCTCACTGTTTTGCTTTGTTCCAATTTATTGTTTTGTTTTATTCAATGTTATGTTTTGATTGGTTTTATTCTGTTTTGTTTTGTTTGATTTTGCTGTGTCTGATGTTATGGACAACTATCGTGAAGACAGCAAGATATATTACAGTAGCCATTGTTGATTTCCTATTATCCTGTTTTGAAGTTCTGTACCACTTTTACTGCTTTGTTTTGACTGACTTTATTCTGTTTTGTTTTGTTGGGTTCTATCCTCTTTAAAATTCGAAAAAGAAATAAAGAAAAACATCTTTAAAGCTTCTTGGGGGTGGAGAGAAATGAAAACAGATTGCACTAAAGGATTGGGAATATAAAAGCACATTGGCATTTCAACTCCAATAGTGAAAATTAAAAGACAATGTGCCATGTCTTCAAGGACTAAGGGAAAATAACTTTTCATCTAGATTTATGTATTAGTCATATTATAAATACCAAAGGTAGTATTATGACTTTTCACACAGTCAATATCTCAAAAATTTGCCTCCTGTTTACATTTCTCTCAAGCTGCTAGAGGATTTGTGCCCCAAAATGACAGAATGATTCAAGAAAATGGGAGGCATGAAATTCATGAAATAGTAGATCCAGTAGGGAAGGGAAATTTCCATGATGAAAATGAAGAACCTCACATAACAGTTTTGCAGCAGTCTTAAAGAGAGTAAGTTTAGAAGAGAAATGCAGAGAGCCTTGACAAAGAACAAAATTGAAAAGGGATTTAACAAGTTTTACTATTTATAAATTTTTTGAGAGCATCTTATAGCATTATCCAAAAATACAGTCAAACAGAAATTGAAATTAAAATAAATTTTAAAATAAAGCAATTATTAACTAATAAAAATTAAGAGACATGTAACACAAGCTATAATCATAATTTACTATATGGATCTGAATTGAATAATATTTAAATAGCACTATGTTAAAATATTAAATATTAACTTAACTATAAATTGTGGGGTTTGTAGGAAAGCAAAGAAATGAAAGTCCTAAACTGTAACAGGTAAAACATGTCCAAAATTAATTAATCAAGAGACACAAATAGCAGTGTTGTATTTAGAAACATACAGGTGAATCACTAGAATAAAGAACTAAAAGACATGAAAGTAGATGCTTTTGATAAAGAGCAGGTGGGAGACCTGGAGACTGTTCTGTTGTTGATATAAACTTTTGTCATTTCTTGACTTTTAAAACAATGTGGTGCACTCAGCATTTTAATGGGTTTTTTGTTTGTTTCTTTGGTTTCCTTTATTTTTAAAGATGTAATCATATAAATTAAGAGAGATTATAAGTCATTGCTATAGGCACTGTAGTCTATAATGCAGAAATTTCAATTTCTCTTTAAAAATCATTGAAGAAGACAGTAATACAGCCACTTTGGTAATACAGTTGCTCACTTATTTATTATCTATCTATCTAACTAGAACTGAAGCCCCATAAAGTGTAGGAACAAGTGATACACTCGTAAATATGTAAGAATGGCTCTGTGGGCAGGAAAAAAGCTCTTATTTCTAGTATTTGTCAATTTCAGTCACACAAATACTCCTACCATGTGTGTTTTTGAACTATTTGGGTGGCATCACTGAATGCAGAATTGATAAGAGATTCCCCAAATGACTCTTGTGAACTGGCTCCAGTATACCACTGACAGAAATTTTATCCATCTTGCATACTATTCTGTCTGCAGTTTACCATATTTTCTAAGCACAACAAACAGGAGCACAATAAATGGTTGCTTACCTGTTGGGTGAAAAGGAAAATAAAAAAGAAAGTCAGGTATAAGAAAATATGGGGTGATATTATTACATTTGAAAAAGTAGCATTTAAAATTCTGACAGCAAAATAATTTTGAAAACTGAAAATATTAAGAGACTCTCTGCCAGTAATCAAAAAACAAGGCTATAGTAAGCTGAAATCATATTGTAACTTACATCCTGTCCTCAAGGGAGAAAAGAGGAAAAGAAGGCAGCTGTGCAGTGCACTCTTATAATTAATTTATACCTGTTAATTTGTTTAATCTTCACAATAATTGTAGAAAGTATATCTTCCTATTTCACAAATGAGGAAAATGAAAAATAACTCCAAGCAATTTTTACAAACTAGTTAAACTAAGAGCAAAGATTTACTTTTTTAACTTACTTTTAACTGATAAATAAAATTATACATTTCATTGGGCCCTACGTGACATTCTAATACATGCATACATTGTACAATTTTTAACCAGGGTATATATAGCTATACCCTCAATATTCATCATTTCCTAATGATGAAAACATTTAAAATTATTTTCCCTACCTTTTTGAAATATATGGTACATAATTGCTACCTTTAGTCACCCTGTTGTGCATAAGCTCACCAGAACATTCTACTTCTAACTGTGAGTTAGAATCCATTGTTCAATCTTTTCCCAGACAGCTAGAATTTAAACTTAATTTTGTCTAACTCCTTATCATACACTTTTCTGTTATACCAGCTGCCTTCAAAAACACCTTTGAGCAGAATAATTTAGAAAAATGATGATTTTGTTTATCAGAGACATGAAGGTAATGAAGATAATAGTCTCACCTTCTATCATTCTTTGGTTATGAAGGTCTAGCCTAGGCACCTTCAAAGGGGGGATAGAAATGCACCATGCATCCAAGCTGGCTTTTTAAAAAATAAGCTCTATATTCTTTGTTGTAGCTCTATTACCTTGTCTAAAGCAGAATGCAGGCTGCCTAGCAACCAAGCTAATGGCATCCCCTTTTTGCCTTAATTACCTTATGTTTTCCACAATCTCAAAGGGATTGAATCAAATATCAAGAGTAAAAAATCTGAGATTTTAATGTCAATATACATGTTCATATATATGTAGATTGAACACACACAGACACAGACACACACAGAGAGAGACAGAGAGAGAGACTTTCTTTCCTCCATTCCTTTGATTTAAGCAGAAAGATGACTTTGACTATATTTATATGATGTCATAACATCAGATAAAATGTAAAAAAAATCACAACCTGACTGTTTACTTATAAATACAACACAAACACCAGTTTGACAAGTTATTCTTAGCAATTTGATGAGTTCTTGCAATTCTCAACTAAACTAACCAGTTGTTTTCACTTATATGTATGCACATACCTCTGAAAAAAGAGACACACTTAGACATAACATTAGTAATAAAGTTCAAATTTAGCACTGCTATCTCAGTGAGTCACTTTTCTTACTAGAACAAGAATCAACAAAATCATTGCTATTAGGTCAGGAAGGCTTTTGCATACTTAAATTTCATCTAAATCTATTTATTCCAAGAAAGAAGTAGTCCACAGGATAAAGAAATAAATGGCAGATAGAAAGGAGAATATCATGGATAATGTGAGTATTAGGTGACCTGGCAGTCCACCTGGAAGCCTTGTTTGGTAACAGAACATCAGTTTTCTAGTATCTATAGGGATAATGGCAGTATTCTCATTCCTCTTCCCAGATTATTCATTTAAGCAAGGGGATGAGACACTATTGTGACCAAGAAGGAGCAGGGGAGAAATGTGGTTGAGGAACTTCTGAGAAAGATTTCCTCACTCTTGGACAGAGACACATGAGCAATACATTCCCATTTTCATCTCTGAACATTTTCACCTTTATGCAATGGCTGGAACTGTAACAGCCATCTCGAGGTCAGAATAGGAATCAGTTCATGAGGGAAAGCTAACAAACTGTGGCCTGTAAACTGTAAGGATAAAAAGAACTTAGGTCATTGATGACATCATTGTGGAGCTTAATTAACAAAAACTGCCCCCCAACTTAAAATTTTGGAAATGAATTGTTATTTAGGCTAGTTTGTATCACACAGTCTATTACTCACAGCCAGACTAAATAGTAATGGTAGAGTATGAGGGCATATGCTTGAATTTTTAAATCTATTTCTGGGCAATTCTAAATACTTCTACAAGTGTCTACTGCCTACATCTGAACTCTAATATACAGAAGCTTCTATGTATTTTTTTCTAATTTAACTGACTTATTTTACTTCCACATCTTCCTCTTCGTTTTCTTCCTCTTCATTTTTGTATTTGTTTTATTCCTCTTCATTATTCTCTTTGTTCTCCATTCTTTTCTTTGCTTTATTCGCCTCCCCATTCTCTTATTCTGGGCCTTGTGTGGCTATTATTTGAACCTGAAATTGCCTATGCATAATAAGCATCTGTACAGGTACAAATATTGCTTCTTGTAAATTAGAAGGGAGGGCTTCCTTCCCATTCCAAATTATTCCTTTCATATTATGATAGCTCTACCAGAAAAAAAAAATAAACTCCTGACCTCACTTTTCACCCACCTACTCTTTCTTCTCCACAAAGGGAGAATGACTTAATCTAATTGGCTATTTTGAGAGAAGAACTAAGTATGTATATGTCACCTTCTCCTATCTATTTCCCTTGAGATGGGCTACCAACTGGAAGCATGCACTCTGCTATGGTCCTTCAGACTGTGCATGTTACAAAAGCCCATATAACGGAACTCCACTGGTCCAGCAAAGCTAGTGACTATGTAGAGAAGTCTGTGTAAACCTCAGGTTCAATATTTGGAAGCTCAAATCCCTACAGATACAAGCCACTTCACCAATACTTGCATTGTTAATAATAATGATGATGGAGGCCTGGGACTCCCCCAGGCTTGCCTGGCACTCCAGAGGCTCTGAACTCCTTGCAGCCAGACTCAGGGTCCCGGTGGCACCACAATCCAGGGTACACTCTGCCTAGCTGTCTGCATCTGGGAAGTCTTGGTCCCCACACAGTAAGGCAGAGGCTCCACCAGCACACTCTGGGAGTTCACCCTCACTAGTTGCACACAGGATCCAGCTCTACCCAGTCCCACAACTCAGCACAACCCACGAGAGGAAAGCACGGCCACCCTTGTAGGACCCAGAACCACACAGGTCCCAAAAGAAAATGACAAAATGAAAGACCAAGAGGCAGTTTCAATCCCCCAGCCCACTGAGAAGAAACCCAAGGCACACTGAAATGAAAGACAGTGGAGGTCACACAACTGAACTTTCTGAAATGATAGAAAATGCAGTAAAGAAACAGTTCCAAGAAGCTATAGAGAAACACAAATCAGAAATAATCTCTCAGCTAAAAAATGAAATGATGACAATCATTATTAAAGAAATGTCATGTGTATCTAAACAACAAGGTAAAGGAATAGAAGAACTTAAGAAAATGATGGAAATTTTGAATGAACAATAAAAGACACAAATAGAATGCATGAAAAAGATTCAAAGGGAAATGGAGGAAAGGAAAAATTCCATGGAAAGTTTGAAAAACCACTTGAAGGCAGCTGAAGATAGAATCTCAGATCTTGAAGACAGCATGGGAGCTTATGGCCACAAAAGAAAAGATTTCTTAGAAATAGCAGGGAACCAAGAAACAACAATTCAACAGTTGCAAGATGATGCCAAGAGAAATAACATAAGATTAATAGCATCAATGAAAAAGCAGGGGTCAATACTAATGACCTGCAAAGACTATTCACAGAAATAAAAGCAGAAAACTTTCCAAACATGGGAAGAGAATCTGAAATACAGGTAAATGAGGCATACAGAACCACAATTAACCATAAATAAAATAAATCTTCACCCAGACATATAATAATAAGGGTATCAGAAATACAGCACAAGAACAAAATACTAAAAGCTGTCAGAGAAAATA
Organism: Dasyprocta punctata; assembly: GCA_004363535.1. NCBI lineage: Eukaryota > Metazoa > Chordata > Mammalia > Rodentia > Dasyproctidae > Dasyprocta > Dasyprocta punctata. Next base: position 44,921 of record RJWM01002085.1, on the reverse strand, counting down.
AACAGATCACCTATGAAGGAAAGCCTATCAGAATCACGGCAGACTTCTCAAGAAAAACCTTTAAATCAAGAAGAGCTTGGAGTGAAGTATTTCAAATCCTGAAAGAAAACAGCTTTCAACCCAGATTGATGTACCCTGCAAAACTATCCTTAAAAACTGATGGAGAAATAAGATACTTTCATGACAAAGAACAACTGAAGAAATTTATGGCCACCAAACCAACACTACAAAGAGTACTGAAAGACACTCACGAAAGAGACAAAGATAGCCACAATCATAAGAACAACAACAAAATGAAACCACTAAGCAGGGCAGATAATTAAACAGAAAATGTAGAAAACCAACGACAGAAAGATATCACAACAGGGATGAGTCAGTACATATCAGTTATATCAATCAATGTAAATGGTCTCAACTCACCAATAAAAAGAAACAGACTAGCAGAGTGGGTTAAGAAACAAAACCCAACAATATGCTGTGTACAAGAAATACATCTCACTCAAAAGGAAATTCACAGACTAAAAATCAAAGGCTGGAAAACAACACTCCACACAACAGGAACCCAGAAAAAAGAAAGGGTAGCTATTATGTTTGCAGACAATGCAAACTTCAAACCGAGAATGATCAAAAGAGATAAAGAAGGTCACTACATACTTGTTAGGGGAAAACTTCAAGAGGAAGAGATCCCAATCATGAATATATATGCACCAAATATGGGAGCACCCAACTATGTAAGACAATTCTTAATAGACATGAAAAAAAAATTAAACAATGATACAGTTATAACAGGGAACCTTAACACCCCACTGCCACAGAGAGACAGATCAACCAAACAAAAATTCAGCAAAGAAATAACAGAACTGAATCAAACTTGTGAACAAATGGACCTAGTAGATGTGTACCGAGTATTCCACCCATCAACATCAGAATACACATTCTTCTCAACTGTACATGGATCATTCTCTAAAATAGATCATATACTGGTCTACAAAACATGCTTAAGTAAATGCAAAAGAACTGAAATAATTCCATGCATATTATCTGACCATAGCGCAGTAAAACTAGAGATGAATGACAAAAAAAAACCCTACGATAACCACATAAACACATGGAAATTAAATAATACTCTCCTAAATAACCAATGGTTGACACAAGAAGTTAAAGAAGAAATTAAACAATATCTCCTATTGAATGAAAATACAAATACAAACTACCGGAACCTGTGGGACACAATGACAGCAGTCCTCAGAGGGAAATTTATAGCACTAAACTCCCACATCAGAAAAATGGAAAGAACACACATCAACAACCTGATGCTACACCTCAAAGTTCTAGAAAAAGAAGAGCAAGTCAAGTCCAAAGCTCAAAGAAGGGAGGAAATTATCAAGATCAGAGCAGAAATTCGTGCAATTAAAACTAAGAAAACAATACAAAGAATTAATGAATCGAAGAGTTGGTTCTTTGAAAGGGTAAATAAAATTGATAAACCCCTAGCCAACCTTATAAAAAAGAGGAAAGTAAAACTCAGATTCATGCAATAAGAAATGAAAAGGGTGAAATTACTACAGACCCGGTGGAAATACAGAAGATCTTCAACACCTACTTTGAAAAACTTTACTCACATAGATTCGATAACACAGAAGAAATGGACAGATTCCTAGAAACCTGTGAATTACCAAAGCTGAATCAAGAAGATGTAAAGGTGCTGAATAACCTAATTTCAGCTAATGAAATTGAAAATGTAATTAGGACCCTACCAACATAGAAAAGCCCAGGCCCTGATGGATTCACAGCTGTATTCTACCAGAAAATTAGGGAAGACATAATGCCAACACTCGTCAAACTCTTCAATGAAACCGAAAGGGAAGCAAGTCTCCCTAACTCATTCCTGGAAACAAGTATTTGCCTAATACCAAAACCAGAGAAAGACCCAATCAAAAGAGAAAATTAAAGCCCAATCTCCCTAATGAACATAGATGCAAAAATCCTCAATAAAATACTGGAAAATAGAACACAGCAAGTTATCAGAAAGATTATACACCATGATCAAGTGGGATTCATCCCAGGAGTGCAGGGATGGTTCAACATATGCAAACCAATAAATGTAATACACCATATCAACAGGGCCAAGGACAAGAACCACAAGATCATCTCAATAGATGCAGAAAAGCTTTCTGCAAAATCCAACACCCATTCATGATAAAAACCCTACAGAAAATCAGAACAGATGGTCTCTGCCTCGACATGATGAAAGCCATATATCATAAACCAACAGCCAACATCTTACTAAATGGACAAAAACTGAAAACTTTCAACCTAAAATCAGGAACAAGAGAAGGATGCCCAATGTCACCACTCCTATTCAATATAGTTCTGGAAATACTACAAGAGCAATAAGACAAGAAAAAGATATAAAGGGAATAAGGATAGGAAAGGAAGAAGTAAAACTATCATTATTTGCAGATGACATGATACTTTACACAGAAGATCCCCCAAAATCCATTAGAAGACTTCTAGAAGTAATAACCAAATTCAGTAAGGTTGCTGGTTACAAGGTCAACACTCAAAAATCAGTAGCATGCCTGTACACAAACAACAAAGTCACTGAGAGAGAAACAAGGGAAGCCACACCCCTCACTATAACATCCAAAAAAATGAAATACTTAGGAATTAATCTAACAAAGGAAGTAAAAGATCTATACAGTTAAAATTACATTACACTAAAGAAAGAGATCAAAGAAGATTTCAGAAAATGGAAAGATACTCCATGTTCATGGATAGGAAGAACAAACATCGTGAAAATGGCCATTCTCCCAAAATTATTATACAGATTCAATGCAATCCCAATCAAAATACCACTTGCCTACCTCACAGAGCTAGAGAAAGGATTCCTAAAATTCATCTGGAACCAGAAAAGACCTAGAATAGCAAAGGCAATTCTGGGCAACAAAGGGAAGGCAGGAGGCATCACAATCCCTGACTTGAAACTATACTACAAAGCTACTGTGATAAAATCAGCATGGTACTGGAATCAAAACAGACCTGAAGATCAATGCAATAGATTAGAAGATACACCCAGAACTACAAACACACTTAGCCACCTCATCTTTGACAAAGGGTCCAAACACGTACATTGGAAGAAAGACAGCCCCTTTAACAAATGGTGCTGGAAAAACTGGCTTTCTATATGCCGTAAACTAAAACTAGATCCATGCCTATCACCATGCACTAAAATAAAGTCAAAATGGATCAAAGATCTGAATATTAAAACAGAGACACTAAACTTACTAGAAGACAGAGTAGGTAAAAATCTCAGTGACATAGGAGTAGGCAGAGAGTTCATGAACAAAAATCAGATTGCACGGGAAACACCTCCCAGAATCAACAACTGGGATCTCATCCTACTAAAATGTTTTTGCATGTCAAAGGAAATCTCCAGCAGAGTGAAAAGAAAACCCACGAACTGGGAAAATATCTTAGCCAATTGTCCATCAGACAAAGGACTTCTATCTAAAACATATAAAGAATTAAAAGAAATCAGGCCCCTAAAATTCAAAGACCCAATCCAAAAATGGGCATCTCAGATGAATACACACTTCTCAGAGAAAGAAATACAAATGGCAAATAAATATATGAAAAAACGTTCAACATCAATGGTCATTCGGGAAATGCAATTTAAAACAACACTGAGATTCCATCTCACTCCAGAAAGAATGGCCAAGTTTAAAAAATCAACCAACAACAAATGCTGGAGGGGATGTAGGGAAAAAGGAACTCTTCTCCACTGTTGGTGGGAGTGCAGACTGGTGCAACCACTGTGGAAGTCAGTGTGGAGATTCCTCAAGAAGCTAGGATTAGAGAGCCCATTCAACCCAGCTATCCCTCTTCTGGGCATTTTCCCAGAAGAATTGAAAACTTCATACCATAGTGATATTTGCACACCCATGTTTATAGCAACCCAATTTGTAATAGCCAGATCTTGGAAACAACCCAAGTGCCCTTCAATCAAAGAACGGATAAAAAAGATGTGGTATTTTTATACAATGGAGTACTGCTCAGCTATCAAGAAAGATTGCATTGAGACTTTTATAAGTAAATGAACACGACTTGAGACCATACTCATAAATGAGGTAAATCAAACCACATGTGTAAATACCATATTGTCTCCCTAGTGTAAGAAACTGAAATAGTATATATGATCCAAAATCTACCATAAATTCTATGTAAGGGTAAAAAACAACTCAAAGCGCAAAAGTAATTGGGAATGGAAAAGGGGGAAAGAGGGAAGGGAAAATGAAAAGATATAAATCTGTGTATATGCATATGTAAGATAACTAAAACGAACATACTGCTGAATATATTAGTTATTGAGCAAAAACAGTTAATACTCATGTGATTAGGTCAATTTTACATGTCTATATTTGTTAATGTAAACAACCATTTTGAAGATAACGATTCGCAATATTGCAACCATTGTAACCTGTAATGTTACTGTTGTGCATTTGCTCTAGTTGTTTGTTTGTCTCTTTTTCTTTTTGTCTTTCTTATATGTGTCTTTTTTTCTCTTAAATAAAAATTCAAAAATAAATAAATAAAAAATAATAATGATGATGATGTTTCCCAATATGGCATCTGTTTTATCTTGTCACATCAGTTTATAACATCAGTAGCATATAAAACATTGCTTTATTAGGCTTCTTTGAACAGCACTGGCATGTATTAAAGTTTTGTTTTCCTGTTCTTAAATGTATTATTTTGCTTTGCTTTGTTTTTTTGAGACAGGGTCTTTCTGTGTACTTCAGGCTCACCTTGAACTCCCTATGTAGCCCAAACTGGCCTTGAACTCATGCCAATCCTGCTGCCTCATCCTCCCCAGTGCTAGCATTACAAGCATGTGCCACCAAGCCCGGCTCTATATTTACTGTTCATGACTATATGCTGTTAATACAGGTTGCTTACATTTGCAAAAGAAATTTTCAACAATGTATCTTTGTTCTATAAGTGTTTTTGGTTCTTTAAGTGCAAAAAAGGTGGTTTAAATTTGTGTGGGGTTGCCTACTATTGATTGGTTTCCTCAGGAATAGGAGTTATTGATAGAGAACAAAACATTTACTTTTCCCAATTTTGAGTTTCTCAGCTCAAGGTGACTTGTGAACCTGCACTTACTTGATCTGATTCCAGATTCTCAGGAACTTCACCCGTGGTTGTCGCTTCTGTGTAGGCTTGATAGAAGGTCTTTTCTTGGGACTCCACTGTAATGGTTAACACAGCATCATAGGCTTCCTAGAGCTTTGGATTGTTCCTCAGGGCCTGGTATTGGGTATACTTATAAGGCAAGTTGTAAAGCAGGACATCATAGGAAACAAAAACATAAGTTACATCTGTCATTTTCAGATCATGAGCCCATTCCAAGAGATGCATCTGGGTCTCTCCTCCAATCAAGGTTGAATGTATACACATGATGATTACTGAAACCAACAATGTTAGGTTAATAAAATATAGTGCCAAAAACTATAGAAGAGATGAACAAACAGATAAATAAATGTGTTGTAATGAATTTGCAAATTATTTCTTTCCTATGCCTAGAAGATGAACAAGATATTGAGGTCCTGAGCTAAGACTGAGGTATGCGCAGGGCTCTGGACTGGGAATAGGGACAAGAGTAATTTACCTACAGGCTAAAGAGCCTAATACGGGACAGGAATAAGAAGTATCATAATTAATAGGAGGTAGCATCACAAAGAAACTTTGGAGTTGAAAGGGGTAGGTCTATAGGCTAGCAGTCTTCAGCTGTACACCTTTGGGCAAATTACTTAACCTCGCTCTGGCTCATCCATAAAGCAGAGATAACAATAAACACTTCATGGAGAACTGGTGATGACTAAAGGAACAACTCATATAATTGGTTTAGTATATAGCATATAAAAAACAGTAGTTACTCTCATACCTAATAATAAAAAGACTAGAAGGAGGGAATGTGAGATTCCCACAGCCACAGTTGCCTTTATTGCCCATTACATACAAATATCTAATCCAGTTCCCTTTAACCAATGGTTCTCAACTTTACCAAGGCCATTATACACAATGAATTGCACTAACACATACTTGTCTATAAATGCGGCTAATATGGATGATACATTCAACTTCTTAAATCTAACTTTGCTATAATTGGAATTATTTTGCACTTGATTTAATACTTCCTAGACTTATGAAACTATACTGCTTGGCAAGGCTAAGCTAGAATAGTGTGGATTAAAGGAGGCCAGGGTTGAAGAACAGCAGCCAGACCATGAGACTGAAAGCCATATCCAATTTCATCCTAGACATGCTAAATGAGTTTAGTTTAAGCCCATTTGTGCTTCAGTGCCCACATCTTTAAAATGTAGATTCCAATACATTTTACAGGTACATTGAGTAGTTTAATTAGATAATGCCTGGCAAGTTGTCTAAGCTCCTTGAAGAAACGCAAAAGTTCTATTGCCATTAGTAAATATTAATTACACGTGCTTATATGGGACCTTTAATATCAGGAATTAAGTGTGCTTAACTATGTTCAATGACTGGTCTTTGGCATTTACATATTGCTTTATCTATTTTCAAACATCTTCTTTAAACTTTCTAAATATTCTTAGAAAATTTCCATTCCAAACTACAGTTGACATCCTTCATTTTAGAAGTGTAGCTAGTAAGTTATGAAGTTAATTTAAAGACACCATATTCACACACACACACACACACAATACAGCATAATTTCAGTTTTCAAATGAAAATTAGCTATTCCAGAATAATTACCCTGAGGATCTCCATGTATTCTGATGCTCAGGTCTTCTGTGGAATTATTTCAAGATTTTTGCAGGTACTTCATGAGCAACACAAGGAATTTGGCCTCAACTATTCATAATCCCACATTGTAAAATGGGAAGATGTAGTACCAGAAAAGTTTGACCAACAAGAGTTAGAAAGAAATATGCGAACTGAATGCATTACCCTTGCTATATTTGACTATACCATTAAACATGAATCAGTTTGGTCAAATTAATCCAGTCACAGGTCTTTTCTGGGTGGGGATGAGTTAAGTCATGTTCTTCAGATAGTCAGTCAGTTCATTCAACAGTATTCCTGGCAAGTGAGTATTAGTATATTTTTTCTACAAACACAGAGATTAAATGACTTGATCAAGGTTATGCAATAAAATTCCATGTAATTACCTTAAGGGATATTAAAATTACTCTGTTGCATGGAAAATGTTAAAATAGAACTAAGTGTTCTGTGTTGAGTGAAATACAGCAAATAATTCTGTGAGTGTAGTGCATACTATTATGCTGTACCATGAAGATACAGTACACACTTCAAGAAAAGCACCCATTCCTCTACCTGCTGGGAATGTTAGCAAATAATAACTAATGCCTCACTGAGAATTGCCCTCAGTTGAGGAGATCTGCCTCCACTAAAGGCACATCCCTTCAATAGTGTGCTAGAGCTGGCTTGGGCTGATTCACAAGTGCCTATGTTTAAATTTTCAGAGATTCTTCAAGGAGTGAATGTTGTGTTGGTAGCTTGAAATAGGCCATGGCAAAAAGATGACACTATGAAAATTAGCAAATACAACAAATTAGGGTTTTTTCCTACCTGAAGAAATGTCTATTAAACAATTGTTATCACATTGTAGCCTTCTCTCTGAGTTAGCCTGCACCTATTGACTGGTCAACATGGAGTTAGATTCCAGACTTATTTCAATTCTGGTCAATACTGAGGCTCATCCTAGTACCAGACCATTCCTCAGGACTGCATGAGCTTTTTGTTCTGATTGCACTTCTTTTCAATTTTCTCTGTCCAACCTCATCCTTTTCTTTCCCTCACAGTATTATCCTTGAAAGCGCTCACCAAATAAGCTTCCTGCACTCAAAACTTCATTTGACAAATTGTTTTCCAGGGAAATTGACCTGTGATATAGGATTAGAGCCCCTTCCCTACCTGGAATTGACTCCTATCACGACACTTATAAGATTTATTGCCTTTATTGTACATGTCAGCTTCTACTATGAAACTGTAGGTTTCTTGTGGACAAAGATTCTTTTATTTATCTCTGTGTTCTGGTATATATTTTGCACACAATGGGTGTTCTTTAGATTAATGTTTGCATACTAACAGGTTCTTTGGGATGAATAGGTATGCACTTGTGTATTCTTCATGAGTTCCTTGAAATGTGAGACATGGGCATATTTGGACTGTTAAGATGAAGGAACAGTTGGAAATCACACTCCTTGGCAGATAGACACTACCAGGCTTCTCTTTAATGCCTAATGCCATTAACTTTCCCAAGACCTTACTCCTCAACCTGAATTCATCCCCTTAATTTTTCTTTCATTGGCCCACACTGATGACAGTTCAGATAAATGGTCCAAATTGTTATAACCAGACAGATGCTTTGGTAGCATCTAGCCCAATTTGTCCTCCTCATTTGTTAGAATAAAAAAGTATAAATTTGAGAAGGAATGATCACAAAATCGTCTATTCTTTTATGACAAGATCTTGCCATTGAACATAAAGTGGAAAGCATAAATACTGAATTTGAAACACAGCACCTTAATTTAATAGACTGAATGTTTCATGAACAGGGATTTACAGACGCATCTGTTCTATGAAATGATTTTGCTAAATAGCTTTATTATCTAAAAATTACATTCATTAAAATGTGATTTGACCTGTAAGTTGTTGTCAGCAAAGGATTAGTATTCAGAAACCTTAAATGTTAGACAAGGTCTGGATCAAGAGATGATCACCAAATACTAGTTTGTAAGTTTCCATTGTGATTGTTAGCAGTCAAGTCATTCTATAGCCAAAACAAGGACCAAGAAATACACCCTCCTAAAATCACATCTCCCCAGGATATGATATTAGCACTTTATCTGGGGTACCTGAATCTTGCTAGAGAAGACAGCTGTCTTCACAGTGGGGCTGACTATAGCAGGCTGTCTAGCACCCTCTCTGACCCTCAATACTACAAATGGGAAATGTCATAAAACTCCAGGAAAAAAATTCCCAAGTCATTCAACTCCTATTTCCCATTCCTTATTGAAATACTCTAGCCAATAATTTCTTGAGATAGAAGACCTGGATTTCTCAAACAAAAAATGTTCACTTCATCTCTCACAGGTTACTGGTTATGGAGCTTGCACAGAGGAAATTGGATCGAATTTCACACCTTGTGAGATGGAAATGATTCCACTAATTAGTGCTAAAGAAGCCCTTAGGTGCCATATTGATATTTGTGAGACCTTAATATTGCTCCCAAAGCACAGAAACACCCCATTCTACTGTCCTCCCTTTTCATGTTCACCGTTCAGACAGTTTCTGCAACTGACATTAATTTTAACCTACTTAATTTTAACAATTGTTGAAAGAAAGGAGATGGCAAGTCAGAGGTGAAGGATGTGCAGATTTATCCCAAGTTTTACATTTTTCCAGAATTTACCCCACCTGGCCATATTGTAGAAGATGTAGCCTCTTCCCCTCAGCTTTCTATCACCAGTCTATGAAATGGCTGTACACAGGAAGAGGGCAGGAGTCTCTGTGGACGTTTTCTAGCCCCATGCCCAAGTGTGATCTGTGCAAGAGGTCTCACCCACAAGTACAGGTCAGTACACTTTAAGAACACTGTACTAGGTGATGCATAGTTATTTCTGTCAACTAAAGAAACACTGGACATGTTGTACTTTAAGTGTTGAAGTCACCACTTCACTACCAGCAATGTTCAACTAGTCCAAGTAGCCCAGCGTGATGGAAGACACATATATATTCAATGACTATCCTTTCTGCATCATATCATGTTCATTTGTTTTCAAATCCAACTAAGCTGGTATTTCAAGTGCATAAACATTGCTGCCCAACTTGCTACAGAGTTTTAAATATTTCTCCATAGTTTACAGTGTATGGGCTGGGGCACATATCTGTAATCCTAGCGCTCAGAAGGCTGAGGCTGGAGGATTGCCATAAGGTTAAGGTTCACTTGGCTACATAGTGACTTCAAGGCCAGCCTAGATTACAGAGCAAGACACTATCACAAACAAACAAATGATGTATGTTTTCTCCATCTTTTCCTAAACTGCTATATTTATAAGACCTCTTAAGTGCAGGTATCCTAGATGTTCAGAAGTTTCCTCTTCCTCTTGTGCTGGGTCTTCAATAATTTGATGGTTACTGATAATGGACCCATTCATAAAAGCAAACCACCCTTTTACCATTTATATTTACTTACATGTGAGCTCTTGGCCATAGTATTATCAGTATAACTTTTATTATTATTGTAGCAAAATACACCTGCTAACACATGTGACATTTAAAACAATTTCATCAGTAAGGGCAAAAGGTAAAGAAGAAAAAGAGAAGGGCTGAATTGCACATCATATTTAGAACACAAGATTTCTATTGAGTATACTGTAGGAGGATACCTCAAGTGGACACGAGACAGTAGATCATAGAATCTTTTTCATTAGACCGGTTCTTAAAGTGTGGTCCCTAGACCACCAGCATCATTTTGGAATTTGTTGGAAATGCAAATTATGGGACCCAACTGTAGCTTTCTTGAATCAGAAACTCTGGGGAAGAGACCTAGTAATCTGTTTTTTTTTTTTTTTTTGGTTTTGTTTTTGTACCAGGAGTCGAACTCAGGACCTCGCACTTACCAGACAGGTGCTGTGCCACTGAGCTATATCCCCGATCCCTTAGTAATCTGTGCCTTAATAAGACCTTTAGGAGATTCTGATGCACACTTCAATTTGAGAATCACTGCTTTAGGCCAACCCGAACACATATTCTGGTTTTTCTATTCAGTAGCTATGCAACATTGAATTCATTATTTAACCCTCAGCCCCAG
>RJWM01002085.1:0-33945 GCA_004363535.1 Dasyprocta punctata | reverse complement strand
TCTTATTTTGTGTACAAGAATCTTTGATGGAAAGAATCTAGCCAACTCGCTGACACAAACATATGATCAATAAGATATCTAATTTTGGAAGAACAAAAGACCATTCTGACTGTGTCATATTTTAATGAGTGGTTCTCAATTTGGGAGGATTTAAAGGAAGCCCCAAATACTCCAACAGCCAGGTAAGCTTGAATTAAAAAAAAAAATTCACAATCAGCAAAGCTTAAGACTGATTGGCAAAAAGGTGAGGAGAAAACAGGAGAGTTTGAAATAGCATTTGAAAAGTTCTCTAAAGAGCCATAGTTAGGGCTACTGGCACCTTGTAGAAATGAGAAACAGATCACCTCCAAGGAGAATGTAATCCTACAGCCCCCATGCTCAGTGAGTGCACATTCTGCTGTGCTGTTCGATGAAAAATGTCCAACAGAACTCCTGGTTTACGAGCAGAGAACGGACTGGACTATGCATCTCATGATCACTTAGCTAGGTTCGTCTAGGCAGGGCACAGCCTACATAGTCCAACACAGTATCCTTGACTGTAAACTAAGGATTTTGTGTTTGATTAATACCTTTCCTAAATCACTTTGCCTATAGAAATATAACTGAAAATAAGTAAATGAGAATCTGGAATAGGCTGAATCCCCTTTCTCTGAGACTTTATTTACTCTTTTCTTTGGTGTTAATAATGTCCACACCCATTTCTTCCTGAGAGACTCATTGACAGTTTAAAACTTGAAAAAAATGTATCTCCTGGATAATGTTCAGAAATAGGTGATGATATGCAAATGCCTCATGTAGAGTGCCATTTACATGTAAAGTAGTATTATGATTGCTTTTATTGTCTCTCTGGATAATATCTAATAAATCCTCTGTTGTTTCCCCTTCAAGGAGTCTGCAGCTGGTAGTAGTAGTAGTAGTAGTATAGTTACTTTACTATTAAATTTACCATTGCCTTGATACTGTGTAAACATGGCTTAAACCAGTCTCTAAGAAAGACATTGCCTCTAACCACAATAAAGTGCCAGTGAAATTTCCTAATTGGAAACACTAACTTATAAGAAACTAAAGTGGTCTGCCAGTCAGTTATAGCCTGATCTTGTCTTCCTTTCCTCTGCTATCATCACCATCACTACCATTACCACTGTCACCATCACATGGAAATGCCATCATTCTTACTGTGAACAGATCTGACACAATCAACCTTTCAACTATTTCTATTACTTTCAAATATTGGCAGGCCCCATCCAAAGGAAAGTGTCCCTTTAAACTATACTGTGTATGTCACAGCATTATTTTGTGAAGGTTTATTTGGGGGTCCACCTTGTTAAGAAGTAGCTCACAGTCAGCAAAATAGGGAAAACCTGCCTTCCCCAGTCCTTTTGAGCTGAGGTCGCACAAAAATTCCAGTGCCTTTCTAGTTCTTCTCAGAACTAAAGCCTGGCTGTTAACCAGGTAAGTAACAGCCAGGAGTACATGCCAGACTCAGTCCTACTAGTTAAGAGGAACTAGAAAATTAGTTGGAGACTTGGTCTAGTATGTGCTCTGCCTGGTGTGTTGCATTCTTCCTCACTGCAATGTTGGCCTGATCCATACTCACTGGCTTCTAGCTGTTTCATACCTGATCTCCAGTTTTCCAATGGGACTAGAGATATGCTTCTGAATCCTGGGCCATTTGGCTATAGCCCTAATAATTCTAATTTTGTTCATTCTCTGGATCCTACTTCTCAGGCTCCTACTGTCTAAGACACTGTTCTCAATTAATAATCTAATAGACAACAAGCACTGCCGCACCTCAACCACCAGTATGCATCCCCTCCGATACCAGCACCTGGCTATAACAATTGTGGGCGCAACACACTTCTTTCAATGTTGTCAAGAAGTGATCAAAATATACAATCAATGCTTCAATTTAAAAGACACATTGCCCCAAAACCAGAGAAAGACCTAATCAAAAATGAAAACTACAGGCCAATCTCCTTAATAAGCATAGATACAAAAATCCTAGAGAAAATACTGGCAAACAGGATGCAGCAAATCATCAACAAGATTCTACAACACAAACGACTGGCATTCATACCAGGAATGCAGGGATGTTTCAATATACACATATCAAATAAACATAATACACCATATCAATAGAGCCAAAGATAAGGATCACATAATCATCTCAATACATGCAGAAAAAGCTTTTGATAAAGTTCAACACTCATTCATGATAAGAACCCTAGAGAAAGTCAGAATAGATGGGCTTTATCTCAATCAGATAAAAGCCATTTATTTCAAACCCACAACCAGCATCATATATAGTGAAAAACTGAAAACTTTCACTCTAAAATCAGGAACAAGACAAGGCTGTCCACTATCATCACTCCTACTCAATATAGTGCTGAAAACATTAGCAAGAACAATTAGACAAGAGAGAAAAATAAAAGGATTAAGGATAGGAAAGGAAGAAGTTAAATTATCATTATTTGCAGATGACTCTACATAGAAGACTCTACATAGAAGATTCCCAAAACTCCACTGAAAGACTTCTAGATGTAATAACCAAATTCAGTAATGCTGCTGGATACAAAATAAACATTCAAAACTTAATAGCATTACTGTACAAAAACAGCAAACTCATTGAGAGAGAAATAAGGGAAACCACACCCTTAACAATAGCATCCAAAAAAATGAAATACTTAGGAATCAATCTAACAAAGGAAGTTAAAAGATCTCTACAGTGAAAATTACAGTAGGCTGAAAAAAGAAGTTGAAGAGGATCTCAGAAAATGGAAAGACATTCCTTGTTCATGGATAGGAAGAACAAACATTGTGAAAATGGCCATTCTCCCAAAATTGTTACACAGATTTAATACATTTCCAATCAAAATACCATTAGCATACCTCACATATCTAGAGAAATCATTTCTAAAATCCATCTCGAACCAGAAGATATCTAGAACAGCAAAGGCAATTCTGGGCAGCAAAGGCAAGGCAAGAGGCATTGTAATCCCTGACCTGAAGTTATAGTACAAAGCTACCATAATAAAATCAGCATGTTTGTGGAATAAAAACAGACCTGAAGATCAATGAAATAGATTAGAAGATAAAGCTACAACTATCAACACACTCAGCTACTTCATCTTCTACAAAGGGGCCAAACATGTTTGCTGGAAGAAAGATAGCCTCTTTAATAAATGGTTCTGTAAAAACTAGCCTTTCATATGCCAAAAACTAAAACTAAACTCATGCCTGTCACCATGCACTTAACTAAAGTCAAAATGGATTGAAGATTTAAATATTAAAACAGAAACACTAAATCACCTGGATGACAAAGTAGGCAAAAATCTTGAAGACATAGTGGTTGGCAGAAAATTCATGAATGAAAATCAAACCACATGGGACATACTTCCCAGAATCAACATCTGGGATAGCATCCTCTGAAACAGTTTTTGCATGTCAAAAAAAATCTCCAACACAGTGAAAACAAAACCTATGAAGTGGGAAAAAATCTTAGTCAGCTGTCCCTCAAAAAAAGGACTTCTATCTAGAACATATAAAGAATTAAAAAATATCAGGCCCCCGAACTTCAAAGACTCAATCTAAAAATGGACATCTGAGATGAATACACACTTCTCAGCTGAAGAAATACAAATGGCAAATAAATTCATGAAAAAATGTTCAGCATCATTGGTTATTAGAGAAATGCAAATTAAAACAACACTGAGATTCCATCTCACTCCAGAAAGAATGGCCAACATCAAGAAATCAACCAATAGCAAATGCCAGAGAGGCTGTGGGAAATAAAGGAACTCTTCTGCACTGTTGGTGGGAGTGTAGACTGGTGCAACCACTGTGGAAATTAGTCTGGAGGTTCCTCAAAAGGATGAGATTGGAAGTCCCATTTGACCCAGCTATTCCACTTCTGGGTATATTCCCAGAAGAATTGAAAGCATCATACCACAGTGTATATGTGCACCCATGGTTGTTGTAGCACAATTTGTAATAGCTAAATCTTGGAAACAACCCAATTGCCCATCTGCTGAGGAATGGATAAAAAAGATGTGGTTTTTATACAATGGAGTACTACTCAGCAATAAATAAGTATGACATTGAGGCTTTTATAGGTAAATGAATTAAACTTGAGACCATACTCATAAGTGAAATTAATCAAACTCACATGTGTAAATGCCGTATTGTCTCTCCAGTGTAAGAAACTGAAAGAGTAAATAAGATACAAAATCTACAGTATATATTGTGAAAGGGTAAGAAACTGCTCAAAGGGGAAAATAACTCAGGGAAAATGAGAAAACAAGGAAGAGAAAAGAAAAAACATATAAATTTGTAAATATGCACTTAAGATAGCTAAGATAATTGTACTACTAACTCTATTAGTTCTTGGAACAAAACAGTTAACATTCATAGGATTAGAACAAGTTTGCATGTCTATATCTGGGAATGTGAGCAAATCTTTTGAAGATAACTACGCAAAATAACAATCTTTGCTAGGTTTCTACCACCTTGTTTTGAAAGCCCATATTGTTATTATTTTCTGTTATTGTTATTTATCTGTCTCTTTTGTTTCTTGTTTTTCTTGTATTTTTTTGTTTTGTTTTTTCCTCTAATACAGAAAGTATAGATATACATGTATAGGATTATATATGCCTAGAATTTCCCCTAAAGAGTTTACAATAATCCATTTTATTATGTGTGATGATGTGAATAGTTATTTTGAAGAAAATGAGACATTATGGTAACCATTTCTGATTTCCTGCCATCTTACTTTGAAGTTCTATAATGCTTTTGTTCTTTGGTTTGATTGGTTCTAGTCTGTATTTTATTATTTGATTTCAATATGTGTGAGGGTAAGGACAGCCATTTTGAAGAGAACAAGAGACATTATGATAGCCATTGTTGATTTCCTATTGTCTGGTTATGAAGGCCTGTAATGCTTTCATTGTTTTGTTTTGATTGGTTAAATACCATTTTGTTTTGTTTGAATTTATTGTGTGTGAAGGTATGGACAACTATTTCAAAGAAAACAGGAGACAGTATGGTAGCCACTGTTGATTTCCTGTTGTCGTGTTTTTAAGTCCTGTGTTGCTTGCATTTTTCTATTCTGATCTGCTTTGTTCTGTTCTGTTCTGTTTTGTTTTGTTTTATTCCCTTTAAAAAAAAGAAGCATTGCCATTAATCCCCTCAAAGTACTCCCCCTCATTTTGGATATACTTATTCCATCATTCTTGTCACTATTTGAACCAGTTTTGGGGGTTCTAGTGAGTGTCTTTACAAAGCATGATAAAAATACAGCGAATGCTACTACCAAAGTACTATACAACAGAAAAGCAGTTTCATAAAAACACTATGGTATGTTCTCATTCACATTATTTACTGGCTCTGGCACAGTGCAACTTCTAGCTCTTCTTCCCCAAAGTCAAAATGATCATCAAAGTAAAAATTCTGAATTTATTAAGGACATCTACTTGGTCTCAACAGCACAACTAACGGCACAAAAGAGGATTTCCAGAACTGCTACAGAAAGTGACAAGAATGATAGGATAAGTGTTCAAGGACAGGGGAGTACTGTGAGGAGAATTGATGGCAATGTGTCTTTTACTGTAAGTTTTTTTAAATATTCGCCATAGTTTTCAATCACACATCATATGTTGAGATGCCTGGGGTCATACTCAGTTCACAGCCCAAATGACAGCTCACTTTCCCTGCTTCTATTCCCACTCACATTCTAACTCATGTCGCTGAGGTTCCAGATGCCTCATCTAAATCCACCTACATTTAGAAATCATAAGAAAAACTCCTGGAGTGAAGAGCTTTGATTCCTTTATATCTCTTTCTGAGTCCCTCCTCCATGTTCTGTTGCTGTCCTCACTACTCAGGCTATATTTTTTTTTGCTCCAAAAACATTCATTTTGGGGTTTCCCCCCACATCTTAAAATTCTTTGTCCAGTAGACCGATCCATGCAGTTAAAATGAAAACAATCCAACTAAACAAAATAATATTGGGACAAAAAATAACAGGTCACTTCAAATAAAAGACTTTTGTTTACATTTACATTAACTGAAAGTAGTGCTCTTCAACTCTGGTTGTAATTAGCAAGCATCTGGAAAACTATTTAAAATAACTTGGCTGGACCTCCACCACAGACCAACTCAATCAGAACCTCTGGCAATGGAGATTTGGCACTAGGCATTTTGAAGACATCCTGACAATTCCAGGATGCAGCCAGAGAATCCTGGACTTAAATAAATGGATCTCCAATGGTAGGGCAATAATATGTATGTTTGTTACCTCTCTGCTTCAAAGGGGCTGTGCACAATGAATGCTCTATTGCAATTCCTCTCAGTCTTACATCCTAATTCCTCTCAGTTTGACAACAGAACGAACTTCAGGGCCTAGATTTATTTAACATTTCATGGCAGAGCTCAAAATGTCAACTAAAGTACACTATTTAGAATGGGTGGGATGTGAGAAATTCATGCAATGTAAACTTGCAAGAGACACTAGCCTCCTTGAAGCTTTGTAAGATATTAAAAAGTTATGATACTAAATATGCTAACCTGTTTCTGGCATGGTTCCTCCCTGCAAAATGTTTTATATTTTTTGAAATAATTTTGTGTTCTATTTTGAAAATATCAAGACTTATTATGAAGTAATCAAATCCACACTGGTTGCTTAACATAAGATCTTGTAGACTAGAACTGGAAGCAGAGTATTGTAGTTACTGGAACTAAAAACTTCTGCCCTCATCCTCCCATAATGGTCATAATTAAGTTCCAATAGAGGAGACACTTGAAACTTAAAATAGGCTTCTGGTTGTAAGCCAAGACTAAGCTGGATCATTCTTTAAGAAGCCCATTGTTATGTTAAGGAAATAGCTAGGACCAGGACTAATCCTGGCAGTAATCAGTTTGACAAATAGTTTCTGAGTTATCTGTCCTAAAATGGTGGAGTGACTGCAATAGGGGAACGAGCAGTGTTCTCAAGAGTCACTGACACTTCCAGAGGAAGGCAAAGTAGAGATTAAAAAATCGAATAGAAAAAGGAATCAAAACCAAGTAACACGAGGTCTTGCCATAGGTGCAAATAAAAGATCTGATTCCAAAGGGCAAAGAACCCTCCCAATAAATATCCACCCAGCTTGCCGTGGTGAAGGTAGCTTCAGTGGGTCAAACTGTTTGCTTAATTTGCTATTGTCTCTGCGAGAATCATCTTTGAACATAAAATTTACTTTATAAGAGAAAACCTGTTAATAGTTAAACAATCTTCTCATTTTCATTTGCTTTCATTTATTAGCTAGGTGCCTTCCCTGTTCATTAGCTTCATGCTGCAGGGGGAAAAAACCCTGCTTTGGAGGAAGTGCAATATTTTGAGGTCCAGAGACATCAGTTTCTAAGTCAGATGTGGTAGCACAAGGGCACTAGGCACCCATGAAGAAAAGCGCTTAGAAGGGAGTCTAAAGTGAATCTCTCCTTGGTGACTAGAATAGATAAAATCAAAGCCATAAGAACACCCTCCTTTAGTTCTTGTGAACCTACCACAGTCCTACGGACAGAGAGTGTGTGTGGCTAAAATACTCAGATGTCATTTATCCCTATTCCGGTGTTGAGTGCAGATAACTGACATTCACACGCATTAGAGCCACAGAGCTTTTGTACCTCTTTGGGTCCATAAGGCTCTGTGGATCGGGAGTCTTAGGGCCTGAGAGTGAGTGAAAGAGGGCAAAGGCATAAACAACTAGGGAGAAATGTGCTAGCCTAGGTGTGAGGGCAGAAAACCTTTTGGAGATTGTCTTATCTTTCACTGAAGCCACGTTTAAACCTTAGACTAGAGAAAGCAAAAACTCACTGTGAATTCTGTCTGCCTGGCGAATCCGCTGGAGAGCTTTCCAAATGCTTTGGCTGTCTCGTCCTGTGCTCAGGACGACCCCTACAGGTAGGCCATGGCTCCGAAGAGCACTTGCGACTATGATCGGCTGTGTTCTACCAAATGTCTTCGTCTGAGCAAATGACTCCAGCGTGAGCCCACAGAAAATCTTTCATGACAGTTACGAGTACCCGAACGGAAGCAGGGAGTGTCCGTGAAAAAGTCTGGTAGCTATTTTTATTGTCTAATTCATAATTCACACAAGCCCAAGAAAAAATTCCTTTGCCCCAGCTGTTTCCCAGGAGCGAGGCTGCCTCGCAGTAGCCAGCATTGGCAGGTCCAATAAATCCTGAGGCCATCTGGTGGTAGGAAATGAAACTGGAGAGGGCCCTCGAAGTCTGGCAGTCTTCACTTAGAATCACATAGTCAAAAGAGTAACCCAAGTCAAAAGATGGGTCTCGGCTGATTCGCACAATTGCTAATCGAGAAGCAACCTCAGGCAGAGCCTTTGAGAACGATGGATCACAAGTCCAAGGGACTACCATCCCTATCTTGTACGGGACTGCCCAGATCTGTTGTAGAAGAGATGTAAGGACCAGCAGACACAAGCACCACTGGAGTTTTGAAGATGCAATGCCATGGCATCCTGACAGTCTTCTGAGAAATGCACACCAAAGCATAAGGCAAGAAAAAGGCCAAAGTCTCAGGAACATAGCCCTCCTGCTCACAGCAAGCTATTAATGAGACACTGGAAGGTTACTCTGCTCTCCTGAGATGGACAGTTGTGTTTCTCAATGCCTATCAATCAGAGGAAAGGTTTATTACATTATTTCTGAAGTTTTGGACATATGTTATAAAAGAAAGTCTTTCAAATTGAAAATTTCTTTCCCCTCACCCTAACTAGGACTTCTTTCCTGTACTCCTTATCTCAGTAGATGTCACCTCTACCCACTGTTCGCCCACTTGCTGCAATCAGAAACCTTGGGACTACTGGGATGCCTTCTTCTGTGCCCCAACATTCAATTCATCACCAACTCCTGTTGATTTCACTTCAGTAATAGCTACCCACCTGACAGTATATTGTGAAGATTGCATGAATTAACACTTAGCAAGTGCTTATATCAGGGCCTGGCATGCCATTAGCATCATACTAGTCATATTATCATCATTATAGTTTTAAGTATACCATTTTTCCCCAATACTGCCCTACTGGAGACAGAAAGACGTAAACAGATAATGGTAATGCAGAGTAAAAAGTGTTCTGATAGAGGTAACCCAGATAACAAAAAACAGGAAGAATTACCTAAAGCCAGATTTAAAGTGAGAAGAGAGGAGGAAGGAGGTATCTCCAGGTTGAATATGAGGAAGAAATATATAAATAATTCAAAGTGCAAAACAAATGACAGATGATAGGAAACAGGGAGATAGAGTTTTGTGGCGATGGAAAGGGATATGAGGATGGAGGAGATGAGGGGAAATAAAAAATGATCAAAGTACAATATCTATATGCACCAATTCCCCACCATGAATGTATTTATTATGTGTTCTAAACATATACTAATAAAAATTAGATTTAAAAAAAGGTAACCAAGTGAATGCAGTTACAAGGGAAGTTGGTGCTAAGAGGCTTCCAGGCAGAAGAAGCAATATGCAGGAAAATTCAATAATTAAAATATGTATATAATGTTAGATATTCAGAATTCGAAAGTATTTGTTCAAAGCATTTCACTGTGATATCAGTCAAGGAAAGGATCAGATCACTAAGAATCCTATATGCAATGATTTAATTCTTAAACATGATTTCAAGTGAAGAAACAGTATTATCAGATTTCCATTTAAAAGGATCACTCTAGCAGCAGTGTGAAAAATGGGTTGGTGGAGGAAAACTAAAGGCAGGGAGATCTTTTTGTGTGTATGAATGTAGTAATCTTTATAAGAAATCGTGAAAGATAAAGAGAAGAGTAGTGAAAAACTTGAGAAATGAAGATTGATTTTTCCAAGATTAAAAATAGTGAAGACAAAACTCTGAGAACCTACATTATTTAAGGATCAGTCAGAGAGAAAGAGATCATAAAGAATGCTAAGCCCTGACAAAAACAGCAAACTCCAGGAGATAGTGGTATTTTATAATTCCAGGAAAATGAAACTTTGACAATGGAAAGTGTGTTCCAACATTATCCTCTGCTGATGAACCAAGTAAGCTAGAGGTAGGAAGGTATCCATTGGATTTGGAGTCAGAGAGTAAGATGCAAGTTGATGGACTACAATGAGCAAAAAGTGAATAGTAATGAAGTAGAGTCAGCACATTCAGAGAACTCTTTCACGATGACAAAAGCAAAGCTTTTGCCTATCTGGCTCATACCTTTCTCTCCAACCCCATCTCCCAGTGTTCTGTTTTCATGCTATAGTAAATTTCATGTAGTTCTTCAGGCATGTGTCCCATCCTCTGTGAAGCCAAGAAGTTGGGATACTCATCCTCTCTGCCTGAGACACCCTTTCAATCCTCCAACAGTCCTCTTCCAGGTCCTGCTGATGAACTCTATGTCCAGAACCCAACTGAGGTATTCTCTACATTATGCAGCCCCAGTTAACACCTCCAGGGTGACTTCAATGGGCCTCTATCTGTACCTCATATTTATGCTCACTAGAAAAGGTATCACTGTGATTATAAAGTGTCTCTATTTCTGGTCTATGTTGTGACAAAAATACAGAACTGTTCAATATCTCCTTATTTATAGAATCTCATACTTTCAACCATAAGAAGTGAGCAACAATGAAGGCAGCTCTCTATGGAAAACAGACCCCAGTGGACTGGGAGCTCCTAGAGACTCTAGAAGGCTCTCTACACAGTATGCATTAAATGCACAGTATGCATTAAATAAATGTTTGTGAAATGAATGAATAATAAGTTGATCCAGTCATGAATAACTTCAGTAGACATAAGAAGAATCACCTGCCTGGGAGAAATGTTAATGACGAAAATCCTTAGTAAATCCTTAATTCTAATCAAATATCAAAATAATAGCATGAGGGCCAGGAGTTTGGCTCAATGGCTTATGCACCTGTCTGACGGGCGCGAGGTTGTGAGTTCCATCCCCAGTGCCACCAAAAAATAAAAATAAAACAATAATAATAATAGCATGGTTCTCTTAAGGGTGATAATCAACACTGGTGTGTACTGGTCAGTTCCAACTGATTATTTGTCACCAGCAACAACTCTGCCTGTGCCAGCCTTATTTGTTGCGATCTTGACTGTCATCCATGATTTTTTCTAAAAATTCTGGCTGCTTAAGAGATCAATTCGGGGCACAACTAATGGATCTTAACACTCATCATAAAAGTATGCTTACATTCATATCCATGTCAAAACTGATTTAAATGAAGGTCAAAAAACACTTGTGGAGTGACACATCACACAAAACAACATGAGCCAGAGGCTAAGGAGTATGTCAGTTGGAAGCGGTGGGAGTTCCAACTTTGCTTTGGAAATAACAGAAATGTGGTTCTGGGCTGATCATATGCATAAGCACCTCAGATTTATCCCTAGACTCTCAAGGATAATAAAGTCCAAACTCTTTCTTGAAAGATAATCTATTCTGTGTGCATTGTTGAAGACACATAGATAAGATACACAACAAAATGTAAAGTATGGGCTACAAACTGAGTTGTCATCAAGAGCCTCATGCTTCTCTTCCCACCTTCCTCCAGTCCTAATGTTTTCTGTGTCATGGCAAAATTAGAGCTAGAACATTCCAGGAGAAAATTCTTCTCCAAGTTAGAGTGGGAGTGTCTTGGTTACTCTTTACTCGTTGCTGAGACAAAACACCTGACACCCCAAATTAGGGAAGGAAAGGTTTATTTAGCTTACAGTTGTTGGAGGTTTCAGTCCACAATCATCTGGCTCCAAGGCAGGGTGGCATGGCACAGGGACAACACTTCAAGGCAGCAGCATAGCAAAAGCAGCCAGAGTAAAAGGGGGGGGGCAAGAGCAAGCTTCTCCTCCTCCCTTATATAGTACACAGGACACCCCCCCAGGGTGGGTGTAGCTTCCACAAACATCCTTGCCTTCCTTTGCATAGGATGAGGATGTTTACCAAGTAAGACCCCTGGCTCCCTGCTGAGTCTCCCAGTTAAACTTCTGACCTTCTCAAATTGTAACAATGACCAGGTAACTACTGTGCTCTACACCCCAGGATGTAGAGCTGCTGAGTTACTTAATTAAGCTGCTAGACTTCTCAAGTTGACACAGTGTATAAATTGTAGCAGGGAGGGACACGTTTCTGGTCTTTTTTATGTCAATGATACTAAACTGCATGATATCTCTGCCATTACAGAACCTCACTCTTTCAACCATAGGAATGGGCAACCACAACAGAAAGTCTCTAGGTGGAACAGAGTCCTATTCACAGCAATAAGGCAAGTGAGGTGCTATACTTTAGAAATGGCTTGTGCCACCCAAAACTCATGTTGAGTCTTGATCTCCAATGAAATGGTGTTAAGAAATAGTGAGACCTTTGAGGGGTATTAGGTCTTTAAGAAGGATTAACATTTTTGCCTCAAAGCAATTACTTCTCACTGTAACAACTGTAACAGGTATGGATTATTTCTCAAGAGTGTGTGTTCATATAAAATGAGCTTGGCATCTCTCCTTGGTCTCTCTTGCCATGTGACCTCTTCCACACACACTCACTCCTCACTCTTACATGTGTTCCTGCCATGGGATGCCATCTGCCCTGTTATGATGTAGTATGCGACCTTCACCAGAAGTAGTTGTGTGAGTGTGACCTTGAACTCCCCTACCTCTAGAACTATGTGCTTAATAATCCTCTTTCTTTATAAAATACCCAGTCTCAGTACCTTATTTGTTGTATAGGGTATGCTATGTACCCCCAAGTCCTCATACTTTTGATGGGGCTGAGTCTGATGCTTGTGATCAGTTTGTTGTCTAGCGCCAGGATTAATGACGTGACTGCTACACCCACCCAGGGGTGGAGCTGAGATACAGTGTGAGGGAAGGCGGGTTTCCTCTTGCACTTCCGCTTCCATCTCTCTCTCTCTCACCGGCGTGGCTTGCGGCTTGCAGCTTGCAGCCACCATGAACAGCAGGCCTGCCATGCCACGCTATCTTGGAGCCAACTTAAGTATGGACTGAAACTCCCGAGAAACTGTAAGAATAAACCTTTCTTTCCCTAATTTTGGGCGTCAGGTATTTTGTCTCAGCAACAAGCATAAAGTAACTAAGACATTTGGTTGTAGCAACACAAGATAGACTAAAAAATAAGTGAATCAACTTATTCATTCCTCTAAACATACCAGTTTGATAGTTTCTTTTCCAGAATCTCTGTATTTAAATTATAAGTTATTATTTGAAATAACAATAGGTAAAATGTTCTAACTTACCCTGGACATTGTTTTTTTTTCTTTTGCAGCACCAGGAATCGAACTCACAACCTCATGCCTGCCAGGCAGGCACTTAAGCTACTGAGCCAAACTCCCTGCCCTGGTTAAAATGTTCTAAGTTCTTGCTGTGTATCAAATACTCGAATATGCTCTTTGTATGAAGTAAATCAGATATATAATCTGAAGTATTACACAGTTTCCTCTTGCAAGAAAAGGTCAAATTATAAATAAAGAACAAAATAAAAGATAAATAATAGGAAGTATGGAGCTTGATCTTTCTCAAATGGTAATGTAATCAAGAGGTAGGGGGGAAAAGGTGAAAAAAGGAATTAAAATGTATTCTGGACATGTGCCAACTCCACACAAGGAATGGAAATGTTATATACTACAAATATATACTAATAGAAAATAAAAATACATAAATTTAAAAACCTGCTGAGAATGTAGCTCAGGCCAAAGGTCCTGGATTCAATCCCCATTACTTAAAAAAAGAGTACATTGTGACCATAAGGGTTGATCATTGCTACTGTGTTGGTCATTGTGTCTAATCCTTGATAAGCACTAGTAAATATGTATGACATAAAAATTTTGAAGTAAATGTGTGTTTGTCATTCAAAGCTCTTCACAGCTCTTAGACATAGGTATTACAACCATTATTAATAGATGAAGAAACTGATACTCAGAAATAAAGTAACTTTCCTGAGGACACATCAAGACAGAGCAGGAATTTGCATCTCAAATGAATGAACACTCTACTAGAAGGTTTGTGGACAGCCTCTAATCTATAAAATTACTCAGTCTACCTTTATTACACCTTCTCTGTTACTCAAATTGGCTTTGAATAATTTGGTTACATTGAAAAAATATTCCTTAGTTACTCATAAATGTTAAATTATTGTTAGGTATGGTTGCACCTGACTATAATCCCAGCACTTGGGAGATTGAGACAGGAGCATTGACATGAGTTTAAGGCAAGCCTGGACTACATAACAAGACTCTGTCTCAAAAAAAATTTAAAAAGTGAATAAATTATGTAAAGAATGTGAGTGACAGAGTAAACTGAGAAGAGCAACCAGAAATTCATTATTCAGCTGGAAGGAATTTGGTACTATGTAGCATTTAAACCTAGCCCTGGGACAGCCTGCTTACCTCTGACTCAAGTTGTAGTGCTGCACAAATGAGGATGGGGCCACTAGTCACATTGTATTCAATATAAATTTCATGCAGGTCTTAGAATTATATCCTTAGCAATAGTATCTCCAATTTTCAATTACTCAGTCTGAAAATAGGGGTAAATTTAGTTTAATCCTTATGAGATAAAGATTTATATAAGTCAAACTGCTAAGCACACATTAGTTTTTTTAAAAATACTGGTTCTGCCTTGCTGTTTGGAAAGAGGATGGCATTGGGAATCAGAAGGCTAGGCTCCTGGATCTAACTTTGCTATTGACTCAACCTGTGACTTTAGACCCTTCCTCTAGGTCTCACTTTTGTTCCCCCTCAGTTGGACTACAGGATCTGCAAGTCCCTATCTTCTCTGACACGCATTGGTCCTGTGCTTTTGTATTCTCTTTTTTTTTTAAGAGAAAAAAGACACAGAAAATAAAGACAAAAAGCAAAAGAGACAAACAACAGCAGCAAATCCAAAACAGTAACGTTATAGGTTTACAAAACAAGATGATAGGAACGATCATTGCAATATTGCATATCGTTACCTTAAACATGGTTTTTTACATTAACAGATATAGACGTGTAAAATTGATCTAATCATATGAGTATTAACTGTTCTTTCTCAATAACTAATACATTCAGCAGTATAGTCATTTTAGCAACCTTACATATACATATATACAGATTTTTCTGTACTATTAAACTGCTTTCAAGTTCATTCAATCTTTCCCAGCCTTTGTTGTTCTAATTAACTTTTTACTAGATTTGGATATCTGCAAGTGGTTTTTATTTACTTCTCTTTGGTAGATCCAGTTCCTGATTGTTTTTAATTTTGACCTAGAATCCTTTCAAGTACCTATGATATGAAGTGCCCTCTCTCCTTCAATGCTGGAGTTATGGTATGCTGACAACCTGGATACATAACGCCATTAGTTATTGTCATTTTTAACAAACACACATTAAGAATCTGGTTTGTGCTAGGAGTGAAACCAAAAACAATGGAGAAGAGTATAGGGGAAACTCAACGGAAAAAGCAATCAAGTAGAAAGTAATGTATGTGCATATATGAGTCCAACTTCGAAAGTTTCATGCTTACATTTGCTCGATTCTATCTGCAGGGCCCTGCATTGTACCTGACATGTAGTAAAGACTCAAAAAGTATTTGTTGAATAAATAGTGGAGAAGAGACATTGAGCACAAGTGAAATTTTTTAAATTGCTTTTCTTTAAAAGTCTCTATCCTAGGCCTTAGGATGCACATTTGGCAAAATTAACAAGTAGGTAGTTTGCCTTCAAACTTCTAGCCTACCCAACCCTTTATCGTCTCTTCATTATTGGAGTGAAAAACAGCTGTGGAAGGGGAAGAAAGCTCTTTAAATAATTTGCACTGAAATGTAAATGGATGATAATAGTCTTTCTCCTATTCCTCTCCAACCAATAGTGTTTCTTTCTAACGGAGTGGAGCCATATTTGTACCAGAATAATTAGTCTCTAATATTATAATTTCAAGTATAGGGTGCAGGTTGGCAAAGGGAGAGGGACCATTTTTTGAATAGAAAAATGAAGGGACTTCTAGCCAAGCCGCCAGCTTCCAGACCAAAGTGATAGACTGTCAATTCTAAGTATAAGCCTGGAATTTTAATGTCATAGTCCAGGTCATTCTTCCCAAACACTGTGTAACTCACATCCCAGATTCTAAAATGTTTGTTTTTTAAAAGCATCTCCCAAGTTTACACATTTATTATATAGGTTCTTCTTCAAATGTATGTCAAAAAATGCCCCTTGGCATTCTTTCCTCAGTTATTGTTGCTCTTCTTTGTTAAATGCGAGATAAGCAAGTCTCCAAACTGAAGGTTTGACTTTACACTTTCTAGCACTTGTAACTCTGCTAGGATGCCCTTAGAGAATCAGAAAGATCTACATTGCTGTAGGATTTAGTCTTGATCCCCGAACCCAAGATTTTGCAAAGGAAATATATTTTTAAAAAAATAAGGAAGGAAAGGAAGGAGGGAAGGGACAAGAAGGGATTCCCTAAGCCTTTATCTGCTAGTACGGATTTAAAGAGAAAATTATAAAGCTCATGTGTAAAAGACATTGTCTACTGCCTTCAAAACATGCCTGCTGAAGGTTTCCCTGGGGTTAAGGGGATATATGGACATAACTAAAATGAAATCTGAAGGTATAAAAATTTGGAAATAAAATACTTTTGATCTACAGTTATTCTCAGCCATTACCTAGGTAACTCAGGTATGCACACCTGCTTGGGATTAGGCTTCCATGGTCAGTAGCTAGCGCATAAGGATGCATCATTTCATTTTGGGTAACTTTCACGATCTGAGGGAAAGCCTAGTTTCACAAGGAAAACACTATTCTTTAACCATATACAAAGAAAGAGTATGGCAAATAACTCTGAGGGAAATGTCTTCTCATCCTATCTTGTCAAGTGGATACTTCTATGGAAGACTGATCTTTGCAGTTACACCCTGAATCAAGTTAACTATATAAAACATCAAGAAAAAGTGAAATGAGTAATGAGACAAGGTAAATGAAAGATTGAAGGAGGGTCTTTAAGAGCAAATTTGGTTTCAAACTGGAAGGCTCTTTTTCCTTTTTCTTTCCTTTCATTCTCTTTCATTCTTTTTAAACCTTTTTTTAACCATACACTGCAGTAAAACTAATGTATCTCAGTCAGAGTCTGAGCTCACAAGTAGACTGTGGTTGTCTTCCTATTACAATCTTTCTTATCAACAAGAACTGTCACCTATTTACCATGCAATCCACTGCTTAAATGTCTTCAATTTGCTGCCTGTGCATGCAAATCTCCAACTCAGATACCCTAGTGTTTCCATTTCCATACGTCCTGTAATCATCATAATCCTGCCAAGGACTCCAGTCTGTTAAAAAATTCCATTAATATGGTAAATAATTGAGAGGGATAGTAAACCTTTTTAAAACACTCTTCAGCATCCCCAGAACAAGACTCAAATTAGGATTTAGAGTGACACTTCTAATCCTTTAAATTGACCCCACCTGTAGCAGAGGTAGGGCTGACCTAAATGTGTTGACCCAGAGATTATTAGAATCTTCTAGATAAATGAACTGTCTTCCACCGACTACTGCCTCCTTTCTACCTTTCAAAAACAGACTCACATAACCTCAGATTTTACCTCTGTGTTCTTCCTTTTTCCCTTTTATCTGATAATGCATATCGTCCTTCCTCCTAGACAGCTGCAGATGTCAAAACATCCATCAGCTGTGATTTCATCCCAGGATGGAAAAGATAATCTAGGTTGACTCTGAAAAATTCAAAGCAGGTGAAATTTGTTTCATTCTTCTACTTGTCTTAAGTACCTGTGCTTCCTTTCCTTCCAAGAGAAACCCCAAACTTTCCCTACATACTTCTACACACATGCATTCTCTCATCCCCCAGACTTTAGATCTATCCTTTTCCCTTATAGTTTCTCTGTGTTCTGGGTACCATCTATTCAGGGTCCTGTTCTGCCAAAGTTAAGAGCTAAGATGTTAATGGCTAAAAGTGACTTCTATTAAATTAGGGTTGCTATATTGCAGATATTTTTGTAACAGCATGATTGAGATATAATTTACCTACCAGAATATTCACCCTCTTACAGTGTACAGTTTGGAGATTTTTTAGTACATTCATGAGGTTATATGACCATTATTGCTTCCCAATTCCAGAACACTGTCACCCACAAAGAAATTCTGTGCCTGTTTAAAGATCACTCTTCATTCCTAATCCCAGGCAACCACTAATCTACTTTCTATCTCTGTGGATTTGCCTACTTTGGAAATTTCAAGTAAACGGAATCATACAATATTTGGTCTTTTGTGGTTGACTTCTTTTACTTATCACACTATTTTCAAGGTTCATGCATGTTGTATCAAGCATCAGTACTTCATTCTTTTATGGCCAAATAACATTTCACGCAATTGACCATACTATTTATCTGCTTGTCTGCTGATGGGCATTTAGGTTGTTTTCACTTTTTGGCTATTATGAACAATGTTTCTTTTAGCTGTCACCAACAGTTTTGTATGGACATTTTGTTTTCATTTCCCTTGGGTATATACCTAAGAAATTGCTGGACATATTAATAACTCTAAAACTTTTAGAACTGGCAAACTGTTTCATAAAGTCACTACACCATTTTATATTCGTGTCAGCAATATGCAAGCATTCTTATTTCTCCACATCCTCATCAATGCTTGTTATTATCTCTCTGTACGTTTGTTTTTGTTTGGTAGATATTTTTATGTACACTATTTCACTTTATGTTTATAATATGAAGGTGGTTAATATTCTGCCCATTTTATCAATGAGGGTACCAACACTGAGATAATGAGGTGATAAACTGTCATATTTAGTGCTGATGATTGATAGGCATTTTCTGAAACCCTTTCTACTATGATCCTCCCAGTAATTCCACAAGGCAGATACTACTTGAATTTCCAGAAGCCTAAAGAGTTTGCGGTAACTTATCCAAAGTTACTGGGCCACTAGTTACTGGAGCCAGAATTTGAACCTGATCTGCTTCCAGTAAGTAGTGATGTTAGAATTCAAACCCATAGCCATTTAGCTCCAACAAAACCCTTGCTAACCTTTATTACAATCCACTAATGCACCTCTTGAGCTATCCTGCCAAAGTCTGCGGGTACTTTAACAGAGTTTCCAGGAAAATGACTACCCAAAGAAAACTGTCTACAGTTACTGAATTTTAGGTGACCTGATGGAAATACTAGTACAACTGAGGCCCTCCTAACTTTCTACGCACTGGTGCAGGATGCCACAAGTGAATCTCAGCAGGTATCTCACAAGAAGATTCAAATGAGGCCTAGGATGATAAAAGGAGAGAGAGCTTTCAAGGAATGCTACTAAATCTTGAGTAAACATGAGATCCCAAATTTGTAGGTGGAAATCTCTACTTAATTATTATACAAGTAAAATATATAAAGTGATTTTACTTCATGTGATTAAGAGTTTGATTATATATTATAATAATAGATAGCAATTTTTGAGAGTCTACCATGTACTAGACACAGCTGTACTGACTGCACTGCTCTATTGAATCATCACAGTTGTTATCTGGACTAGATTATTATCTGCACTTTCTAGATAAGGAAACTTAGGCAGACAGAGATTACATAACTTGCCCAAAGGCACACAGCTAATGCATAATGGAGACACACCTTAAAAATAGGTGGTCTAGTTTTGGAGACAAGGCTTCAAATCACTGTCTCTAAAAAAAAAGTCACATGATGGGGGTCCACTGGATTTACTCATATGCTCAAAAATTCCCACTGAATCTCTAAATTTTAATTACCTCATAATTAATGATGAATTTAGAGAGCACTCCATAAAGAATCTTTATCATTTTATGAGAGATAACGGACACGTCAAATCTATTCATTGCTACAAACTTGGGAAACATGCCTACAGACCTTTTAGAACCAAAATATCAGAAACATCAGCTATACGATCTGGTTAAGTATTATCCTAGGTATTTTCATTAACCTATAGCATCATAGTATCCAGGTGATTCTAATAGATTTTGTTTAAACTGATATCAGTTCATGTTCCTAATATCTAAGTCTAACAATTTTTGGAAGTTGAGCATAACTGTGTGATCATTACTTCCAAAGGAGCTACAGAATGAAAAAATCCAAAATAACACTCTCTCCCTCTATGACACCATGAAGCCAGACACACCATTCTAGCTGGTGATAAACATGGGTCTAGTTTTACATTTGGGTATATGGAAAGCCAGTTTCTTTCAGCACCACTTATTAAACAGGTCATCATTCTTCTAGTGAACATGTTTGGACCTTTTGTCAAAGATGAGATGACTAAGTGTGTTTGTAGTTGTGGCTGTATCTTCTAATCTATTCCATTGATTTTCAGGTCTGTTTTTATTCCAGTACCATGCTGATTTTATCACAGTAGCTTTGTACTATAACTTCAAGTCAGGGATTACAATGCCTTCTGCCTTGACTTTGTTGCCTAGAATTGCCTTTGCTATTCTAGGTCTCTTCTGGTTCCAGATGAATTTTAGGAATGGTTTCTCTAGCTCTGTGAGGTAGGCAGGTGGTATTTTGATTTGAATTCCATTAAATCTGTAAAACAATTCTGGGAGAATAGCCATTTCCACAATGTTTGTTCTTCCTATACATGAAAAAGGAATGTCTTCCCATTTTCTGAGATCCTTTTCAATTTCCTTTTTCAGAGTACTGTAATTTTCACTGTATAGATCTTTTACATCCTTTGTTAGATTAATTCCTAAGTATTTCATTTTTTTGGGATGCTCTAGTGAAGGGTGTGGCTTCCCTTATTTCTCTGTCAGTGACTTTGTTGTTCGTGTACAGGAATGTTTATGATTTTTGAGTGTTAACCTTGTATCCAGCTACATTGCTGAATTTGGTTATTACAACTAGAAGTCTTTCAATGGCTTTTTGGGGGTCTTCTATGTAGAGTATCCTATCATCTGCAAATAATGACAATTTAACTTCTTCCTTTCCTATCCTTATTCCATTTATTTCTCTCTCTTCTCTAATTGCTCTGGCTAATGTTTCCAGAACTATATTGAATAGGAGTGGTGATAATGGACATCCTTGCCTTGTTCCTGATTTTCAGTTGAAACTTTTCAGTTTTGGTCCATTTAGTAAGATGATGGCTGTTGGTTTATGATATATGGCTTTTATCAGGTAGAGGTGGAGAATAATTATTCTGATTTTCTGTAGGATTTTTATCACATATAAGTGTTGGGTTTTGTCAAAAGTTTTTCTTCAACTATTGAGATGATCATGCGATTCTTGTCTTTAGCTCCATTAATATAATGTGTTATGTTTATTTATTTGCACACATTGAACCACCCTTGCATTCCTGGGATGAATCTCAATTCATCAGGGTGTATAATGTTCTTGTAGTCTGTTTTCCAATATCGTATTGAGGATTTTTACATCTATGTTCATTAGGGAGATTAGCATGTAATTCTCTTTTTTGGTTGGGACTTTCTCTGGTTTTGGTACTAGGGTAACACTTGCTTCCAGGAATGAATTAGAGAGACTTGCTTCCCTTTCAATTTCATAGGAGAGTTGGAGAAGTGTTGGCATTAAGTCTTCACTAAATTTCTTGTAGATTTCAGCAATGAATCCATCAGAACCTGTGCTTTTCTTTGTTGGTAAGCTTCTAATCACATTTTCAATTTCATTGACTGAGACTGGATTATTCAGCAATTTTATATCTTCTTGATCCAGCTTTGGTAATTCATATGTTTCTAGGAATCTGTCCATTTCTTCTGTGTTATCAAACCTATGAGGCTAAAAACTTTCAAAGTAGGTATTGATGATCTTTTGTATTTCCACAGGGTCTGCAGTGATTTCATCCTTTTTATTTCTTATGGTGTGGATTTGAGTTTTTTCCTTCCTCTTTTTTATAAGGTTGGCTTAGGGTATAAGAATTTTATTTCTAGCTGGGCATGGTGGCGCATGCCTTTAATCCCAGAACTTGGGAAGCTGAGTTAGATGGAGCATTGTGAGTTCGAGGCCAGCTTGGGCTACAACGCGAGTGAAAGGCCGGCCTGAGCTACGTAGTGTGACCGTGCCTCAAAAAACTAGGGCTGGGAGTTTGACTCAGTGGCTTAAGCGCCTGTCTGGCAGACGTGAAGCTGTCAGTTTGAACTCTGGTGCTGCAAAAAAAAAAATAAAGAAAGAGAGAATTTTATTTCTTCTTTCAAAGAACCAACTCTTTGATTTATTACTTCTTTGTATTGTTTTCTTAGTCTCAATTGCATTAATTTCTGCTCTGATCTGTCTAACCTCCTTCCTTCTTTGGGCTTTGGGCTTCACTTACTCTTCTTTTTCTAGATGTTTGAGGTGCAGCATTAAGTTGTTTATCTCTGTTCGTTCCATTTTCCTGATGTGGGAATTTATCACTGTAAATTTCCCTCTGAGGACTTCTTTCATTGTGTCCCACAGGTTATGGTAGGTTGTATTTGCATTTTTGTTTGATTGTTGAAATTTTTTAATTTCTTCTTTAATTTCTTCTGTGACCCATTGGTTGTTTAGAAAAGTTTTATTTAATTTCCACATGTTTATGGGGTTCTTGTGGGGTTTTTGTCACTAATTTCCAATTGTATTGCACTATGGTCAGATAATATGCATGGGATTATTTCAATTCCTTTGTATTTACTTAACAATATTCTGTGGACTAGTATATGGCCTATTTTGGAGAATGATCAATGTGCAGCTGAGAAGAATGCAAATTCTGATGTTTTTGGGTGGAACACTCTGTACACATCTACTAGGTTCATTTGTGCACAAGTGATTTGATTCAGTTCTATCATTTCTTTATGAAGAAAAAAAATTTTTTTTTACTTAAGAGAAAAAAGACACAGAAAAGAAAGACAAACAGCACAAGAGAGAAACAAACGACCACAGGAAATCCAAAACTAACATAGGTTTACAAAACAAGATGATAGGAACTTGACAATGGTTGCAATATTGCATATCATTACCTTCAATGCAGTTGTTTACATTAACAGATATAGACATGTAAAATTGATCTAACCATATGAGTATTAACCATTCTTTCTCAATAACTAATACATTCAACAGTATTGTCATTTTAGCTCTCCTTCATATACATATATACAGCTTTGTCTTTTTCCTTTTCCCTTCCTTCTTTCCTCCTTTTCCCTTTCCCAATTACTTTTGCCCTTTGAGCAGATTCTTACCCTTACACAGTATTTATTGCAGATTTTGGATCACATATACTGTTTCAGTTTCTTACACTAGGAAGAAAATATGATATTTACACATGTGAGTTTGACTTATTTTGCTTAGAGTATGATCTTAAGTCATGTCCATTTACTTATAAAAGTCTCAATGCAATCTTTCATGATAGCTGAGTAGTGTTCCATTGTATAAAAATGCCGTATCTTTTTTCTCCATTCCTTGATTGACGGGCATTTGGGTTATTTCCAACATTTGGCTGTTACAAATTAGGTTGCTATAAACATGAGTACACAAATATCACTGCGGTATGATGCTTTCAATTCTTCTGGGAAAATGACCACTTTCTTTACCCACACCCACTCAAGCATTTGATATTGGTTGGTTTTTTTACCTTGTCCATTCTTTCTAGCATGAGATGGAATCTCAGTGTTGTTTTAATTTAAATTTCCTGAATGACCATTGATGTTGAACATTTTTTCATATATTTATTTGCCATTTGTATTTCTTCCTCTGAGAAGTGTGCATTCATCCCAGATGCCAATTTTTGGATTAGGCCCTTTAATTTTTGGACCTGATGTTTTTTAATTCTTTATGTGTTTTAGATGTAAGTCCTTTGTCTGATGGACAATTGGCTAAGGTATTTTCCCAGTCAGTGGGTTTTCTTTTCACTCTGTTGGAGATTTCCTTTGACATGCAAAAACTTTTTAATAAGATGAGAACCCGTGTGTTGATTCTGGAAAGTGTTTCCCTTGCAGTTTGATTTTTGTTCATGAACTCTCTGCCTACTCCTATGTCATTAAGAAATTTTCCTACTTTGTCTTCTAGCAAGTTTAATGTCTCTGTTTTAATATTCAGATCTTTGATCAACTTTGACTTTATTTTAGTGCCTGGTGATAGACATGAATATAGTTTTAGTTTACAATATATAGAAAGCCAGTTTTTCCATCACCATTTGTTAAAGAGGCTACCTTTCTTCCAATGTACATGTTTAGCCCCTTTGCCAAAGATGAGATGGCTGAGTGTGTTTGTAGTTGTGGCTGTATCTTCTAATCTATTCCATTGATCTTCGGGTCTGTTTTGATTCTGGTACCATGCTGATTTTATCACAGGAGCTTTGTAATATAGTAGTAGATTGTGATGCCTCCTGCCTTCCCTTTGTTGCCCAGAATTGCTTTTGCTATTCTAGGTCTCTTCTGGTTCCAGATGAATTTCAGGAATGATTTCTCTAGCTCTGGGAGTATGCAAGTGGTATTTTGATTGGGATTGCAATTTTGGGAAAATGGCCATTTTCAGGATGTTTGTTCTTCCTATCCATGAACAGGGAATATCTTTCCATTTGCTGAAATCCTCTTCGATTTCCTTTTTCAGTGTAATGTAATTTTCACTGAATAGATCTTTTACTTCCTTTGTTACATTGATTCCTAAGTATTTCATTTTTTTTGGATGCTCTAGTGAAGGGTGTGGTTTCACTTACTTCTTTCTCAGTGACTTTGTTATTTGTGAACAAGAATGTTACTGATTTTTTAGTCTTAACCTTGTATCCAAGAACATTATTGCATTTGGTCATTGCATCCAGAAGTCTTTCAATGGACTTCTGGTGGTCTTCTATGTAGAGTATCGTATCATCTGCAAACAATGATAATGTTACTTCTTCCTTTCCTATCCTTATTTCCTTTATTTCTTTCTCTTGTCTAATTGCTCTGGCTAATATTTCCAGCACTATATTGAATAGGAGTAGTGATAATGGACATCCTTGTCTTGTTCCTGATTTTGGGTTGGAAGTTTTCAGTTTTTTTCCATTTATTAAGAGGTTGGTTGTTGGTTTATGATATATGGCTTTTATCAGGTTGAGGTAGAGACCATTATTCTGATTTTCTGTAGGGTTCTTTTCATAAACAAGTGTTGGATTTTGTTCAAAGCTTTTTCTGCATCTATTGAGAGGATCATGTGATTCATGTCCTTCGCCCTGTTGATACAGTGTATTACATTTATAGATTTGTGTATGTTGAACCATCCCTGCATTCCTGGGATGAATCCTACCTGATCATGATGCATAATCTTCCTCATAACTTGCTGTATTCTATTTACCAGTCTTTTATTGAGAATTTTTACATCTATGTTCGTTAGGGAGATTGGCCTTTAATTTTCTTTTTTGGTTGGGTCTTTCTCTGGTTTTGGTCTTAGGGTAATACTTGTTTCCAGGAATGAGTTAGGGAGACTTGTTTTCCTTTCAATTTCATTGACAAGTTCAAGGAATGTTGGCATTCTTCCCTAAATCTTCCCTAAATTTCCTGTAGAATTCAGCAGTGAATCCACCAGGACCTGGGCTTTTCTTTGTTGGTAAGGTTCTAAATACATTTTCAATTTCATTAACTGAGATTGGATTATTCAGCAGTTTTACATCTTCTTCATTCAGCTTTGGTAACTCATAGGTTTCTAGGAATCTGTTCATTTCTTCTGTGTTGTACAATCTATATGAGTAAAGGTTTTTAAATTAGGTGTTGAGGATCTTCTGTATTTCCACAGCGTCTGTAGTGATTTTACCCTTTTCATTTCTTATTGCATGAATCTGAGTTTTTTCTTTCCTCTTTTTGATAAGGTTGGCTAGGGATTTATCAATTTTATTTGTTCTTTTAAAGAACCAACTCTTCAATTCATTAATTCTTTGTATTGTTTTCTTAGTTTCAATTGCATTAATTTCTGCTCTGATCTTGATAATTTCCTCCCTTCTTTGGGCTTTGGACTTGGCTTGCTCTTCTTTTTCTAGAAGTTTGAGGTGCAGCATTAGGTTGTTTATGTGTGTTTTTTCCATTTTTCTGACGTGGGAGTTTAGTGCTATAAATTTCCCTCTGAGGACTGCTTACATTGCATCCCACAGGTTCCAGTAATTTGCATTTGCATTTTCATTCAATTGTAAATACTGTTTAATTTCTTCTTTAATTTCTTCTGTGATCCATTGATTGTTTAGGAGAGTATTATTTAATTTCCATGTGTTTATGTGGTTCTTGTGGGGTTTTTTGTCATTCATTTCAAATTTTATTGCACTGTGGTCAGATAATATGCATGGAATTATTTCCGTTCCTTTCAATTTATTTAAGAATGTTCTATGGACTAGTATCTGATCTATTTTAGAGAATGACCCATGTACAGATGAGAAGAATGTGCATTCTGATGTTGATGGGTGGAGCACTCGGTACATATCTACTAGGTCCATTTGTTCACAAGTTTGATTCAATTCTGTCATTTCATTGCTGATTTTTTGTTTGACCAATCAGTGTCTTTGTGACAGTGGGGTGTTAAAGTCCCCAACTGTAGGTGTATTATTGCTTATTTGGTTTTTCATGTCTATTAAGATTTGTCTTGCATATTTGGGTGCCTCCATATTTGGTGCATATATATTTGTGATCGTGATCTCTTCCTCTTGAAATTTTCCCCTAACAAGTATGTAGTGACCTTCTTTATCTCTTTTGATCATTCTCGGTTTGAGATTCACATTGTCTGCAAACTTAATAGCTACCTCTACTTTTTTCTGGGTTCCTGTTGCATGGAGTATTCTTTTCCATCAATTGATTTTTAGTCTGTGAGTTTCCTTTTGAGTTAAACGTGTTTCTTGTACACAGCATATTGTTGGATTTTGTTTCTTAACCCACTCTGCTAGTCTGTTTCTTTTTATTGGTGAGCTGAGACCATTTACATTGATTGATATAACTGATATGTACTGACTCATCCCTGTCATGATATCTTTCTGTTGTTGTTTTTCTACATTTTCTGTTTATTTGCCCTGCTTAGTGGTTTCCTTTTGTTGTTTTTCTTAAGATTGTAGTTATCTTTGTCTCTTTCTAGAATGTCTTTTAGTACTCTTTGTAGTGTTGATTTAGTTATCTTTGTCTCTTTCTAGAGTGTCTTTTAGTACTCTTTGTAGTGTTGATTTGGTGGCCATAAATTTCTTCAGTTGTTCTTTGTCATGAAAGTATCTTATTTCTCCATCAATTTTTAAGGATAGGTTTGCAGGTTACATCAATCTGGGTTGAAAGTTGCTTTCTTTCAGGATTTGAAATACTTCACTCCAAGCTCTTCTTGACTTAAATGTTAATGTTGAGAGATCTGCCATGATTCTGATAGGCTTTCCTTCATAGGTGACCTGTTTGTTTTCTCTGACAGCTTTTAGTATTTTGTTCTTGTGCTGTATTTCTGATGCCCTAATTATTGTATGTCTGGGTGAAGATTTGTTTTGGTTATGATTAATTGGGGTTCTGTATGCCTCATTTACCTGTTTTTCAGATTCTCTTCCCATGTTTGGAAAATTTTCTGCTATTATTTCTGCAAATAATCTTTGCAGGTCATTAGTATTGACCCCTGGTTTTTCATTGATGCCTATTAATCTTACATTATTTCTTGGCATTCTTGCAGCTGTTGAATTATTGTTTCCTGGTTCCTTACTATTTTTAAGAGATCTTTTCTTTCATGATCATAAGCTTTCATGCTGTCTTCAAGGTCTGAGATCTATCTTCATCTTCGTTCAAGTGATTCTGTGAACTTTCCATGGAATTTTTCATTTCCTGAATTTCCCTTTGAATCTGTTTAATGCATTCTATTTGGGTCTTGTTTTGTTCATTCACAGTTTCCATCATTTTCTTAAATTCTTTCTATTTTTTTATCTTGATCTTCTTTAGATGCACACAGCATTTCTTTCATAATGATGTCATTTCATTTTTTTATCTGAGAGATTATTTCTGATTTGAGTTTCTCTATAGCTTCATGGAGTTGTTTCTTTACTTCATTTGCTATCATTTCAGAAAGTTCCATTGTGTGACTCCCAGTGTCTTCCATTTCAGTGTGTCTTGGGTTTGTTCTCAGTGGGCTGGGGAATTGAGACTGCCTCTTGATTTTTCATTTGTTTATTTTCTTCTGGGACTTGTGTGGTTGGGATGCCACCCTCCCAATGGATTGCACTGGAACACTGTGCTGTGCAGAGCTTCAATCCTCCAAAATCCCCATGGCTTTTGGGGGCACAACCCCAGATTATGGTGCTGGATCCTTGTGCTCTGTGGTCTGTGAGGCTGGCTGTATGTTCCCCTGATGTACTTTGTTGGGTTGCTCTGGGATGCTAGACTGGACAAAGTTTGTATCCTCCCTGTAGCTAGCAGGGTCACACCCCTAGAGCTTGTTACCAGGACCTACAATCTAGCTGTGTAGCATTCAGAACCTCCACAACACTGGTCATTGGCAGAGACGCACCCCTAGGGTATGTCACTGGACCTTAAGCCTGGCTGGGTGGAAATGAGAATCTCTGGGACCCAGGCGGCTAGGTGAAGTGCACCCCAGAGTGTGATACCAGCAGAATCTTGCATCTGGCTGTGAGGAGTTCATAGCCTCTGGAGTCCAGGGCAAGCCCAGGCATGCCACCAGCATATAATGCCAGGGCCTTGCTCTTGGTTGCATGCAGTTCTCAACCTCTAGGACCTGCTGTACAGCCACATCCCTGAACAATGGAGTTTGCACCTTGTGTTCTAATGGGCAGAGCTCAAATTTTCCAAAGCCCTGCAGCTATGCTGGCCACTCCCTTATGAGCAGTTCTGGGTCTCTGGGCTGGCCTGGGCTCTGTACTTCTGTGTCCTGTGAGGCTGGCCAGGCCTTCCCCTGATGGATTGGACTTGGATGCTGAGCAGGGCAAAGCTCAATCCTCTGTTCCAGGCTCACTCCCAGAGTATATCGCTGAACCTTCAGCCTTACTGTGTGGGGGTCAGACTCTCCAGGACCCAGGCAGCTAGGCAGAGCACACCCTGGAGTGTGGCACCACCAGAACCTTGCATCTGGCTGCCAGGAGTTCAGAGCTTCTCCAGTTCTATTATTTCTTTGTTGATTTTTTGTTTGGTTGAGGTGTGTCTTTGTGAAAATGGGGTCTTAAATTCCCCCATTACAATTGTATTATTGTTTATTTGATTTTTCATGTCCATTAAGATTTGTCATACTTAGTTGAGTGCCCTCATATTTTGTGCATATATCTTTATGATTGCTATCTCTTCCTCTTCAAGTTTTCCCCTAACAAGTATGTAGTAACCTTCTTTGTCTCTTTTGATCATTCTTGGTTCAAAGTTCACATTGTCTGCAAACAGAATATCGACCCCAACTTTTTTCTGAGTTTCTGTCACATGGAGTATTGTTTTCCAATCAGTGGAACAGATGAGTAGACACAGCCACAACTACCAACACACTCAACCTCCTCATCTTCGACAAAGGGGCCAAACATGTTCCCTGGAAGAAAACCTCTTTAATAAGTGGTGCTGGAAAAACTGGGTTTTCATATGCCAGAAACTAAAACTAGAGCCATGTCTATCACAACGCAGTAAAATGAAGTCAAAATGGATCAAAGATCTAAATATGAAAACAGAAACACTAAATCTGCTGGAAGACAAAATAGGTGCAAATCTTGATGACATAAGGTTAGGTAGAGATTTCATGACTGAAACTCAGACTGCATGGAAAACACTTCCCAGAATCCACAAATGGGATCTCATCTTATTAAAAAGCTTTTGCATGTCAAAAGAAATCTCCAATAGAGTGAAAAGAACACTCACGAATTGGGAAAATATCTTCACCAATTTTCCCTCAGACAAAGGGTTCCATCTGAAACATAAAATTTTTTTTAAAAATCAGGCCCCCAGTATTCAAAGACCCAATCCAAAAATGGGCATCTGAGTCAAATAAACAATTCTCAGCTGAAGACATACAAATGGCAAATAAATACATTAAAAAATGTTCAGTATCATTGGTCATTAGAGAAATGCAAATTCAAACAACACTGAAATTCCATCTCACCCCAGAAAGTATGGCCAAGATAAAAAAAAAATTAACCAATAACAAATGCTGGAATGGCTGTGGGGAAAAAGGAACCCTTCTCCACTGTTAGTGGGAGTATAGACTGGTGCAACCACTGTGGAAATCAGTCTGGAGGTTCCTCAAAAAGCTAGGATTAGAGATTCCATTTGACCCAGCTATTCCACTTCTGGGTGTTTTCCCAGAATTGAAAACATCATACTACAGTAATATATGTGCACCCATGTTTATAGTAGAACAATTTGTAGTAGCCAAATCTTGGAAACACCCCAAATGCTACAAATGAGGAATGGATAAAAAAGATATGGTATTTTTATATAATGGAGTACTACTCAGCTATAAAGAAAGATTGTATCGAGGTTTCTATAGGCAAATGGATGCAACTTGAGACCATATTCATAAGTGAAGTAAATCAAACTTACCTGTGTAAATACTATATTGTCTTCCTAGTGTAAGAAACTGAAAGGCTAAATAGGATCCAAAATGTACAATGAATGTTGTGTAAGGGTAAAAAACTGCTCAAAAGTGAAAAGTAACTGGGATAGGGGAAAGGAGAAAAGAAGGAAGGAAAAAGGAAAAAGACACAAATTTGTGCATATATTCATATGTATATGCTAGCTAAAATGACTATACTACTAATTTTATTAGTTCTTGGAAAAAAACAGTTAATACTAATATGATTAGATCAATTTTGCATGTCTATATCTGGTAATCTAAACAACACATTTGAAGGTAACAATATGCAATATTACAACCATTGTTAAATTCCTATAGTCTTGTTTTGAAAACCTATACTGTTATTGTTTTGGGTTTGTTGTTGTTGTTTGTCTGTCTCTTTTTCTTTTTGTTTTTCTTTTCTGTGTCTTTTTTTCCTTAAATAAAAAAAAGAATATTGTTCTCTTAAAAAAATAGGATCAGAATGGTGTGTTCCTTGTTATTTAACCAGAACAAGGCTTAGATAAGTATAGTGAGGAAGTCATGTGAAAACCTATGGATCAAGGGAGGTGGATGAAGTCTAAGAGAGTGAAAGGGGAAAACTATGAGATACTTTAGACAAATTTCCATATTTTGCCTATTTCTAATGTAGGCTCTTATTCACATTTTTCAAAAGTTTCTTATAACTCTATCCCACTGAAAATTCTTTTGCAAATTCAGCAGTAATAACAAGCCTCTCTCAATATATATAAGGTGGGTAGTTTGGGGCAACAAGCCAATTACTGAGCACTTCCTCTCAGCTTACACTATAAGTGTACTATTTCATTTATTTCTCACAGCAACTCTAAGAAGTACTAACAATGTTTATCCTCACTTTACATATAGAGAAAAAGATAAAGCCCACTGAGGATGTGACTCAGCCAAAACTGTATAGTTAGGAAATGATAAAGCCATGACAAATTCAGGCAGTATAATTCCACAGCAGGGCGCTTAATAACTTTACTCTATTGTTTCAGGTTGCAAAGAAATTTATCAGAGAGCATTTGCTTATATATTGTTTTGTTTACTTGTGTGTATGTGTATGTTTATAGCATTATAAATGACTGTTCTTTTATGGTTTTAAGTGAATGGGTGAAATCCTGATCCAACTCTCTGTCATAGTCAGACCAAAATAAAACTCATTGCTGCCTTCTAGCAGTCAGCTCCAAAACTGAAATTAAAGCCAAGGCAATAATGACCTTACATAGCCACAGGATGTCGCTATTATACCATTATGTATTATCAAACTTCTCTGAAATGAATTTTTTAAATTATAAGGGTTGCATAATCATAGTAAGCATATTTTAATAAAGAACAGTAAAAAGCAGAGAATATTTTTGTTTTCACTGAATATATTCTTCCAAAACATAATCAAACCAAGTATAGTTTTGAAATTTAAAAAGAGAAATTATAACGTGCATATGTTTTCATTAATAACACAGGATTTGGAGTCAGTTTAACCTGCTTTTACACCCCAGCTCTACCTTTCTTAGCTGTGTGACATATTTTCCTTATATTCCCTAACAGCTATGTTTCCTCAGATGAAAGAAAGGGTAATGTACAAATCTTCATCTCAGCATGGTTGTGGGGATTAAAGAAGATGATGTACTTATCACGATTCACTAATACACAATAGTTGCTCAAAACATGCAGTTTCTTAGCTAGACTATTTTAGGACTATTCTAATCCCTTACAGCACTTTTGCTTTTGAAGGTCCCACCTCACATCTTATATATACTTTCACATGTACCCACATCCTATGTTAAATGCATATTTTGCTGAAAATATGAAGTAATATTAAAATTATAATTTTGAAATGTATTATTAGTTATGCTTTTTGGTGTGTATTATATATTCTCAAGAGTTCTTTGTTTTTTTAAACTTTTATTACGGGGACTCAAACTCAGGACCTCGCACTTGGAAGGCAGGCACTGTGCCACGGAGTTACATCCCCAGCCCCACATTCAGAAATTCTTAAAAACTCATATAACCTAACCAACAATTTTCCCAATATATTAAACTTTTACTGAATTAAAAATGTAATACCTAGAAAATCAATGATATAATTTTTTACATTTTTTTAGATGTTGACTGATTTTATAATTATTTTGAAGCAAGTAACTTTGTAGGTCATTAAAAAGTTCATAGTCCTTAGGCATTGTCTATGCTGCTTGATGAATTAAAATAAAAGCTTTTGTATAAAATTATTATCCTGTGAGGATTATTATCATTGTCACATAAGCATTACTTTTTTAGCTACAGAATATTTAATTTTGTGTGCATTCCAAAAAGGATACAACCATTTTCTATTATTATATATTCAGATTGCTTCCAATTTTCTTCTTCTTTTTTATTTAAGAGAAAAAAAAGACATATAAGAAAGACAGAAAGCAAAAGAGACAAATAAATGACTAGGGGAAAACTTCAAGAGGAAGAGATTACAATCATAAATATATATACACCGAATATGGGAGCACCCAACTATGTAAGACAATTCTTAATAGACATGAAAAACCAAATAAACAATAATACAATTAAAACAGGGGACCTTAACACCCCACTGTCACAGAGACAGATCTACCAAACAAAAAATCAGCAAAGAAATAACAGAACTGAATCAAACTTGTGAACAAATGGACCCAGCAGTGTGTACTGAGTATTCCACCCATCAACATCAGAATACACATTCTTCTCAGCTGCACATGGGTCATTCTCTAAAATAGATCATACACTGGTCCACAAAACATGCTTAAGTAAATTCAAAGGAACTGAAATAATTTCATGCATATTACCTGACCATAGCACAGTAAAATTGGAAATGAATGACAAAAAAACATACAATAACCGCATAAACATATGGAAATTAAATAATGCTCTCCTAAATAACCAATGGGTCACAGAGAAAGTTAAAGAAGAAATTAAGCAGTATCTACAATTGAATGAAAATGCAAATACAAAT
This sequence comes from Dasyprocta punctata, assembly GCA_004363535.1. NCBI lineage: Eukaryota > Metazoa > Chordata > Mammalia > Rodentia > Dasyproctidae > Dasyprocta > Dasyprocta punctata. Next base: position 488 of record RJWM01002085.1, on the reverse strand, counting down.
TACTGGAACCTGTGGGACACAATAGAAGTAGTCCTCAGAGGGAAATTTGTAGCACTAAACTCTCACATCAGAAAAATGGAAAGAACACACATAAACAACCTAATGATGCACCTCAAACTTCTAGAAAAAGAAGAGCAAGTCAAGTCCAAAGCCCAAAGAAGAGAGGAAATTATCAAGATCAGAGCAGAAATTAATGCAATTGAAACTAAGAAAACAATACAAAGAATTAATGAATCGAAGAGTTGGCTCTTTGAAAGAGTAAATAAAAGTGATAAGCCCCGAGCCAACCTTATAAAAAAGAGGAAATAAAAAACTCAGATTCATGCAATAAGAAATGAAAAGGGTAAAATCACTACAGACGCTGTGGAAATACAGAAGATCATCAACACCTACATTGAAAACTTTTAATCACATATGCCGCGTCCTTCTCTAGCCATGTTCTGTTGACAAGGTCCAAACATGGAAAAAGATAGATCTTCAAGGAGGAC